>CAUYQV010066040.1:0-70356 GCA_963574575.1 Galagoides demidoff
CAAGTGATATGAAAGTTATGTTAACCAGCTTGATGAAGGTGTTTCAAATTGTATATGAAACAGCACAATGTACCCCATGTTTGCATCAATGTACACAGAAATCAATTAATAAAAAAAAAAAAAAAAAGAAAGTGCCTGTCAAAGTCCCATGAAAATCTTGACGAAGATGAAGACCAGAGAAACCCTACTGAGGAGTCCTTACAGAGGCCTAGTAATGGAACCCAAACCAATTTTTATAAAGGAAGTTGGCAGTCACTTTGATGATTTTGTGGTTAATCTCATTGAAAAATCAGCATCATTAGATAATGGTGGGTGTGTACTTACAACCTTTTCTGTTCTTGAAGGAGAGAAAAACCACCATAGAAAAAAAAGATGTGAGAGGATCTCCAGAACAAGGAAAGATTTTTACCACATGGGAATCTCTCTTAGATGAGCTGCTTGAGGTCCACCATGTCAGAACAATATATCACATGGTTATTGCCCTCCTTATTCTCTTTATCCTCAGCACACCTGTAGTAGATTACACCAGTGAAGGAAGGCTGGTTCTGGAGTTCAGTCTTCTGTCTTATGCTTTTGGCAAATTTCCTACTGTTGTTTGGATGTGGTGGCTCATGCTCCTGTCTACACATTCAATTCTATTTTCTTTTTGATCATTAGGCCAGTGGCTACAATTTGAGTTCTTATCCACTAATCAATTCTTTCTTCCATGGCTTGCTTTGCATGACCTTCCAGACTGGCGTCCTAGGATTTGGACCAATGTATGTTATACTAGTATAAAAGCTGCCACCAGCTTTCTAGTTTATTGTAATACTTGAACAGATTCAGTTGATAATGAGGGCCATTTATTTTTCAGAGAGAATGTGCCTGGGGTTCTAAATTCAGCTAAGGGGAAATCAGGCACTGTTCCAATACCTACAGTCAACTAGAACTTACTTGGACTTCTGGTTTGCTCCTACCCTTATCTACCACAACAGCTAACCTAGGACTCCCACTGTATGATGGGGCCATGTTACTTTGCATAGGTTTTGGGGTGCTTTTGTTATGTGTACTACATCTTTGAAAGACTTTGTTGTCCCTTGTTTTGGAATACCAAACAGGAGCCCTTCAGAGCTGGTGTTCTGGTCCTATATGTATTTAACTCCTTCTTGGCAAGGGTGCTGATTCTGCTCCTGAGCTTTTCTTTTTTCTTTTTCTTTTGAACTGCTGCTCAATGCCTTTGCTGAGATGTTATGCTTTGGTGATAAAATGTTTTATGAGGACTGGTGGAATTCCACATCGTACTCTATCATAGGATTGGGAATGTGGTGGTCCATGACTGGCCATATTTTTAGGCTTACAAGGATTTCTCTGATTGTTCTCCAAGAGGTTCAAACCAGCTGCCATGTTAGCTGTTCTTGCTGTGTCTGCTATAGTGCACGAATATGCCTTGGCTGTTTGCTTGAGCTTTTTATTATCCTGTGGTTTTTGTGCTTTACATGTTCTTTAGAACATGAAAACTTTGTTGTCAGTGATCCTAGGAAAAGGCCAGTTCAGAATGTTCTGATGTGGACTTCTCTTTCCTTGGGTAATGGAATCATGCTATGCTTCATTCCTGGACTTGTCAATACATGTTTTAGTAGTTTGGACTTTCTTCCCGGCCTTGCCACTGAAGGTCAGATATTCTCCCTGATTTGGAGCCAGTGGTTTCCAGCTGTTACTGAAGTTACCTGTGTCATTTGGACCACTCCAGGCTTTATTTATGGCTCACTCCATCCTAGGTCTCTTGAAGCAAAACTGTTGGAAGTTCACTGGAATCCTTTTTGGTTTTGTGGGGTTTTTTTGAGACAGACTCTCAAGCTGTCGCCCTGGGTAGAGTGCCATGAAGTCATAGCTCACTGCAACCTTCAACTCTTGTGCTCAAGTGATGCCCATGCCTCAGTTTTTCTACTTTCAGTAGAGACAGGATCTCGCTTTTGGTCAGGCTGGTCTTGAACTTGTGAGCTCAAGCTATCTACCCACCTCAGCCTCCCAGAGGGCTAGGATTATAGGCATAAGGCACTGCACCCAGCCTTGTTCACTGGAATCTTGTACACTTAAGCAGGACTTTTTGTTATCATTGGGATGGGGACAAGAGGAGGAAGACTAACAGCTAAGGTATTGCTATTTCTTGCTGGGTCATATCAGCTTTAGACTTGGTAATTATAACTATTTTGTTTTCTTGACTTCATCCAATCAGAGACTAAACATCGTACTTTTTTGACCACTGAATTAGCCAAAAGACATATGAAGAAATTGTTGAAGTACCTCTGGCTTAGAATTTTTTTCCATGCACATTGTTGTAATATAGGCTAATTAAACATCCACTTGGAAAGAAAAAAAGAAAGACTGCACCAAGAACTTCCAGGACACTGTTATAGGCTAAATAAGCAAGAAGTAGAAACAGAAGTCAAAGTGGTAAATTGTAGTCAAATCATGCACCTTGCATGACATTTTGAAGGGTCATGTCATGTACAGTACCAGAGATATTTATTAAAAAATTGTTTCAATAATGGAGTGAAATACAGTAGTAGATCTAACCAGTGTAGATACCATGCTTTATCTACTATAGCATTCATCATATTCTTATTTCTTTTTCCATATTAACTTTTCCTTTTTGTTTTTATAATACAATTCTGCCAGCCATATAGGCATGAAAATACGGAGTCATTTTAATAGCCCCTGGCCATTCCTTATGAATGGATATATTCTGCTAATTTCCCTTTAGGAATATCTCTTGCAAAAGATTATGCATATTGCAATCTCATAAATTTATGTTCATATTTTTAGTTCTTTCTACATGTTTCCCCTACCTATAATACATGTTCATTATGGAACCTAGAACCATCTTTCTTTTTTTTTTTTTTTTTGAGACAGAGCCTCAAGCTATCCCCCTGGGCAGAGTGCCGTGGCACCACAGCTCACAGCAACCTCCAACTCCTGGGCTCAAGTGAGTCTCCTGCGTCAGCCTCCCAAGTAGCTGGGACCACAGGCGCCCGCCACAACTCCTGGCTATTTTTTTTGGTTGCAGCCATCATTGTTGTTTGGCGGCCCGGACTGAATTTGAACCTGCCACCTTAGGTGTATGTGGCTGGCACCTTAGCCACTTGAGCCACAGGCACCGAGCCAGAACCATCTTTCTAAATATGAGCATTACTCAATAGAGACTGGTGCTCTATTACCACCAGTCTACTCTGTATCTTAATGATGCTTCAATCCTACACAAATTCTCCCTATTTATAATATGGAAAGGCTGAGCTTTGCCTGAACAACGTCATGATTTTGTTATCTTGAGCATACAGAAATTTCCTAAGGTTTAAATTTATTAATTTTATTATTTCTGCTACATTACTACTTGGGAATTTATACTAAATTATAGTCATTTTATTTCATTTTATTTTTTGGTACACATAAAAAAATATCTTTCACTGGCTAAATAGTTTCTGATTGTATGACCGAGTTATTCCAGTAAAATTATGTGTTGTATTAACTTAGTAAAGACAATGGTTTTAATAATTCAGAGGCTTTATTTCCTCAGTAAGATTTTGTATAATTAGATGTCATACTTGATTGTTATCAAAAGAAAAACCATAAACAAAATAAAATAAATTAACATCAAAATTCAAAAATAAATATTTTATACTACAAAAAGCAAATAAAGCCAAATAAATGTAAAATAAAAACTATATCCAACTTTTTGACAGCTATTCAGATGAGTAATTACACTTTTCCACAATGTAGCTGAGCTACTTCTGCCACTAGTCACTAAACTCTGAGCCTTACTCTCTATGAAAAACAGAGATAAGAGGTACAAAAATTAGAATACAAAGCTTTCCCTTTCCAGAACTGTGGTAGTTTGTGATGAGACAAGACATCATGGATAGGGTGAAAGAATGTCATGTTCCAGGGTTTTGTTTCTCAATTTACCAACCTGTGTCGCCTAAATCAGTTGGCTAGAATGAAATTAGAAACTGCCACATATTTTAGGCTTGGCAGGAGGGAATCAAGAGGCACACTATACGTTCTCAGGCTTATACAAAGATAATTCTTGAGCCTCCACAAGTCCATACGAAATATTTCAGAAGCCTAGTGTTTATAAAATGAAACCTCTGTGGTTGTAAATGTTGAGTCTAGAGGAACATAGTCAGAACTCATTGTTAGGAACCAGCCACCGGTCAAATACACCACATCATCCAAGAGTCCATGATGGTCTAATAACAACCCAGAAATTATAGAGATTAAGGTTCTCTATAATTAAAAGGATAGAGAGAAAGTCCAGAGGTTTTATTGGATGTATAGAATTCATCTTCCTTCTACAGTGAAAGATTGTAAGCTAGTTTGTAAACTAGAAGGGGAAGAATTTGGTGGCAAAAATTTGGAAGACTCTTTGCCTCCATAACAGAGTTTTGTCTGCAAGTGTAAACTGCCCTTCAAAAAACTATTCAAATTAAGTCAGTCTAACATAACTAGAATAGATTTAATTAACCTTGCACTTGTGCCAACTCCACAGTAAAGAGATATCAATTGAAAAAAAAAAAGTATATGTATAGCTCCACCAGCCACTGACAAAACCATTATAGTTCTTTTTACGAATGTTAAGACTAAGAAACTGCAGTGAAGCAGTACTTCCCCAGCCCACCTTCCTTGAACCAAGCAGTTAGGACTTCGTAGATGTAGTTTGCTGAATAATAACTCCCAAGGATGCCTACATCCTAATTCCTGAAAACTGCAAATATATCATGTTATACGGCAAAAGAGACTTTGTAAATGTTATTAAATTAATAAACTTGAGATGGAAAGATATTCCACATTATCCTATCGGGCCTGATGTAATCACGAAATCCTTACAAGAGAGAGACAGGAGGTAGGTCAAGGAGTGGTGGGGAGGGTAGAAAGATGTTATACTCCTGGCTTGGAAGTCAGAGGAAGACGGACATTAGAAGCTGGAAAAGAAAGGAATCAATCTCTTCCCTAGAGCATTGGGAAGAAAGGCATCCTTGAGAACATATTTTAGATTTCTGACACCTAAAACTAAAGATGATACATTTACACTGTTTTAAGGTTTGTAGTAATTTATTGTTTGTTAAGTTTTTAAAGTTTACTAGGTTTATGATAAATAGGAAACTAATACAATGGATATAGAAATAGTTTTCAACTTTTCAATACAGAATTGGGTCTTTGACTCCCATTTTAACTACACAAAGAGGGACAGATGGGAAAAGAGGCAGGAGAATAAGCAAAAATATCAATTCTTTCCTCACAGCAACAAGCAGAGCGACATCTTTGCTACACAATTGTGTACCCCTGTTCCAGGGCTAAGAGGTGCCATCCTTCAACCATTATTAAGGGAAATAACAACTGAATGGGATTAAAATATGAAGAAATAAACACATAATGCAAAATGGACCATTAAGAAGCAAAGTAAAAAGCTCACAGAGGTTAGGCAATTTCAGCCTATTTATTGATAATGAATATTTCATTTTGTCATATTTCACAGTAACCATCTTTTATCACAAACATTGATTTTTGGATAGTCCATAATTACTTTTTCTATTGTAAGAGTTTAGGAAATATTTTATAATATGTTGTGCATGATTTTAGCTATTTCCATACCCAACAAAGGGAAAACATGTTAACCTCAGAGGATAAGGCTGTAGATTATTTTAAATAATTTTTTTTTCATTACAGCCATCACTTGCTTTTGTATGAGAGAAAACAAATTATTTGCCACATAAACAAAAGCAAACACAAGTCTGGCCTGTATTATTATGGGAAAATAATGTTATTCTAGTGCGTTCTCCATGCAATCTGTATTTCAGATGTGGCCATGCAGAGTTTTGAATCATATTGGATGAATGTGTATTCTCATTATGAATTTATGATTAAAACTAAACATAATTCTCTTTATTTTCATGAGAAATAAAGAAGCTGTTGCTACTTTGAGGAAGTTTCCTTAAATCACTCCATGGACTAGCATAAGATAAAAATAATCAGCTTCCAAATAGGGCTTTGTGTATAAGAAAAGTGGATTTTACCTGCCACACAATCTTGTAAGGGCAAATGGCTGGGATTGCATTAAGTTGAATTCAGCCACCACTTACGAGTACCAGCTGGACTTATAATGAAGTGTCTGCCATTGAGTTCCCAGCAGTAAGCCTTCTGCCAAATTTAAAGCAAATTAATGAAACTTGTTCAGTGAAGAGAGACACTAGCATTAAGGTTTGGCAGGTGTTATTTGTCACTTGCTGCAGGATGTGGATATAGTTTTATTTTGCTGTTATGAACTATATGTGTTAGAGAGACTATTGCCAGAGAATAATAGAAATACTTTTATTTATACTATTATTTAAACATTATATTGATCTAGTAAATGTAATCTGCTACATTACTAGTGAGAATTTAAAAGAGTGAAAACACTTTCAGAACCAGTTTAGAAGTCTTTAAAAAATTAAACATATACATGCCATATGACCCACACATTCTACCCCTAAGTATTTACCTAAGTTAAATAAAGATATAGCCAGACAAAGATTTGCATATAAATGTATGTAGCAACTTTATCTGTAATAACTCCAAACTAAAAATAATTTAAATTTCCATCAACAGATAAGTGAATAAACAAATTGGGTTATATGCATTTAATATTTCTCAGCAATAAATAGGAGTGGACTGTTGATATACATAAAAGCACAAATGAACTTTTAAATAATCATGAACCATATGAAGTTAGGTTAAAAAAAGAGTATATAGAAATAGATAAATTTGTATAAAACTTTAGAAAATGGAAATAAATCAACTGTGGTAGAAACAGGATTGATCAGTGGCTACCTGAGAATAGTAGATGGAGGACAGATGATTGCCAGGAAGCGCAGGGAAACTTTAGGGGTGGTGGAAATATTTGCTGTTTGATCATGGTGAGTATTTCAGTGAGTATTCATTTTCCAGAATTGATCCAAATGTACACTTTAGTATGTTCAATTCATTGTATCCTACAACTTTGATTCTTTAAAATATAATATGCAACGTCATTTTCCTTCAGTTCTTTCAAGTATTCAATTACATTGTATTTACATGTTGCTATTGAAAAGTTTGTTGTCATTTTTCACTCTTGTTCTGTTTTAACTTCAAAAATTATTTGAGCGAACTTCACTTTCTGTGATGGAGTCACATATAAGTAAAACACGCTTATGTATGTGCTGTATCTTTAGTTTTCTTTTGTCAGCTTGATTTCTTTGACCTGAATTTCTGCATTTCTGCCTAAATAATGTTGATACTTTTATTTCCAAGTATAAACTTTCTACTTAGTTGCATTATTATGACTTCTAATCATCTGATTAAATTTTTAATCTTGACTTTCAGTTCCATAAATATTTTAATAGTCCGTTCATGATAGCCCAGTGACTCTCTTTATTAGATTCTATTGAGTTGATTTCAAACTTGCCATCTTATTTATTTTGTTTTAATGTCTTTATATGGAAAACATGTTGAAAATACTTTGATGCCTAGAATGATAATGTTTTCTTCTTGAGAGAATTTATGATTGCGACTTCAATGCCTAGGTGTAGTAACAATCGCAAATCACCTGGAAAGAGAAAGATCCTGTTGGGGCCTTTGCAGTTTCAATTCCCCCCTGGTCTTTGTATTGTCATTTGAGATCCTTACCCAAAGTTTAAGAATTTTTACCAGGAAAGCTCTTTTAAGCTGACCCCAGTTTCCTTTCTTTCTTACTCTGGAAAGTTTTAAAAAGCACTGCTTTCTGCTTGATTTCTCCGTCACTCAGTTCTTCTAAGACACCCTCAACCCAGGCAAGATCCCAAATGCCAGGTGCACGCCGCTATTCTTTATCTCCTGGATTCTGCAATGTTTTGCTACTTTATTAGATTTCTAATTCTGCTTCCTTCTTTTTTTATTCCTTTCATTTTTTTTAGTTGTTCTTATTGATAGAGTTGATCTAAATTTTCTAGTTAACCATTACCAAAATAAAATCCCTTTGACTGACTAACTTTTCATTACTATTTACATTTGACCAACTAAACAAAGGAAATGGTACATGAATGATACCAATACTTTTTAAAACCTAAAGCTGGAGAGTACATAATACAAAGATTACCTTTCAAATCAAATAAAAGTATATATTTAATTTTTAATAAACTAAAGCAATCCAGACTGTCTATCAAAATAACTTTATTTTGCTGTGAAGTGGATATACTACTTTTATGGACTAGATAAAGGTTAATTAAATGATTACTTCTAGCATGCATTTTCTTCCCTCTATAGATCCAAGTAAATTATAATAGTTTTAAAAAATACCAACAAAAGTCACCCCCAATATATTACTTGCCAAATGTTAAAAGATTAATGTATGCCCTGGACCTTTTTTAAACTATCTTTTCATCATATTTAGATGTATTCATATCACATATGAAATTTAGCATTTGTTATAAAATTTGAAAAGATTTTAACATTAATTTTAAAATGAGTATAAATTGAACTTCCAAATTTTTGAAAATATAATAAAATCTATATGTGCAAAAAGATGTAATAAAACATTTAAATATTTACTAATTTTTATTCAATAATTTAAGAAAATGATTTACTAGTTTTTACTTAAAAATTGTACTTTGAAATTTTATAGTCAATACTTTTTTTCATTAAGCCTCCAACAATTTCCTTTCAATAGGATATAGAAAGTAGAAATACCTTAAATTCCTTTTTAAATTTTAATGCAATAACTGTCATAGGTTTGAATTTTCTCGCATAGAAAAATAAATCTGGAGAAAAAATATAACATCTGTCAGAAAAATTATATGCCAAGTATTGTTCCACCACTGACATAGTTCAAGCACTTTCAGTGCTTTTTCAACTGTATTGTAAATAATTTTCATTAAAATAACTACCCTCGAATAAATCAGTTATAACTGATTTATGAATGACAGTAGCTATTCCCCTCTTTTAAAAAGTTTAATTAGAGCAAACATTTTAGCAAGCATACAAAATATACAGAGTTAGTGATCCCAATATATTATATCTGGGTTAACTCATACTATCTCATAATTATGATTCACACAAGACATGCTTGATAGGGAAGTTAAAAAAAAGGAATGCTAATGTTGAACAATTTAAATCAATTTTTAAATGAAACCATTAATTCGAGGCCCACACAAGAGAAAAACAATTAAATTTAACAGGGGGCAGAGGTAAGGGAGCTTGGTGAATTCCCACCTATCGGGTATAATGTAGGGGTATATGGCACAGCTCGTGGATGAAGGACTCAATTACAGCTCAGACTTTGGACTTCACCTAATAAAGTTTAAAAAAAGAATTCATATCCTACATTTAGTAGTTCTACACTTATGAATGTCTTAACACAATAACTAAGAAAATGCCATGAAGGGTATGTTAACCAGTTTGATGAAAATATTTCAAATTGTATATAAAACCAGCACATTGTGCCCCATGACTGCATTAATGTACACAGTGATGATTTAATAAAAAAAAAAAAGAATTCATCTTTTTGTGATTGAAAAAAAAGCTTTAAGGATAGAAAACAAATTGTTACAGGCCCACTAATTTCCTTTATGCTTCAACAGCTTCAACATGGGTCAATTATACACGCTATGATGCTAACACAATATTTGCGTTTTGATTAATTTAGCATTCTTCTTATTAATACATTTTTGAATGTTATGATATATGCATCTTTGATATTATAAAATAATAAATAGACCATATTGTGTTACTGTTTCATTGTATAATTCTATCACTCAGATATACCAACAGAGAAAAGGAGATTTTTTTCACCAAAATGTGAGTAATTTTACTGATGTGCACATCTGCACATATACACACATTCGTACCTCTATGTGAGTTCATTTCCTCTAAGGTTTTCCAGGTTTTGAAACATGTTTATAAAAAATTTCTCTGATTTTACCATGAAAGTAATTTTTTTAATTGTAAGACAAAATGCTACATTTTTGCATTAAAGATAAATAATTTACATTTTACTCAACAGAAGAATACACAATATTTACTATATTGTGGAATTGTTTTTAAAAATTAAAGAATATCAATCATATTTTTAGAACAAAGACCATTTTAAACTAAGAAGTAACATCTGAACTCTGCACCATGATGCCAATTACTATTTTTCAATAATTTTTTAAGTTATTAAGGTTAAATTTAAACTCTTTATACAGGCATTTTTATTCCTTTGGTGGTAATTAAGTGCATCTTACCACTGTGCCAACTTCAAGAGAAAATTACTTATTTAAATGCAAAATATTATATTAATTTTTCTTTGCTTAAGTATATAAATTTTAGATCAAATACATTATATACAAGAGGAATTGTTTAAGAACTTTTTAAAATCCTAATACACAAACAAATTGAAGATTTAAAACAATGCTGAGAATTCCCAGGCATATAACATAAATATTCAAAACACAGATACTTAGGGTTAAAATCCATTCTAGTCTAAATTATTTAGCTATTTGCCTATACTATATTTATGTATATGATATAAATATATGTATATTCATATACAAAAACTATTGTAAATATCACACAAAAGTATTATTTTATTCATGAAAACACTTTTCTTTAATTTTTTATTGTTTTTTTTCAGTTGCACTTTTTTTATTTTTTATTTAGTCATAGTTGTGTACATTAATACTATCATATACAATTTGGAATATTTTCATCCAACTGGTTAATATAGCATTCATGTCATTTTCTTAGTTGTTCTGTTAAGACATTTATAGTCTACATTTAGTAAGATTCACATGTACCCTTATAGGATAAATCATAGGTGTAATCCCACCAATCACCCTCCCTCCACCCATCCGTCCCTCTCCCCTCCCCTCCCTTTCCCCTTTCCCCATATTCTTGGGCTAAAATTGGGTTATAGTTTTCCTATGATAGCTATAAGTTAGTTTCACAATAGGGTTGAGCACATTGGATACTTTTTCTTCCATTCTTGAGATACTTTGCTAATAAGAATATTTTCCAGCTCCATCCAGGTAACATGAAGGAGGTAAAGTCTCCATCTTTCTTAATGGCTGCATAATGTTCCATGGTGTACATATACCACAATTTATTGATCCATTCATGGATTGATGGTCACTTGGGCTTCTTCCATGACATAGCAATTATGAATTGGGCTGCAATGAACATTCGGGTACAAATATCTTTATTGTAGTGTGATTTTTGGTCTTCTGGATATATACCTAGCAGACAAATTATAGGATCAAATGGCAGGTCTACTTTTAGTTCTCTAAGTGTTTTCCACATGACTTTCCAAAATGGATGTATTAATTTGCAATCCCACCAGCAGTGCAGAAATGTTCCCTTTTCTCCACAACCACGCCAGCATCTGTGATTTTGGAATTTTGTGATATACACTAATCTTACTGGTGTTAGATGATATCTCAAAGTAGTTTTAATTTGCATTTCTCTGATGATTAAGGATGATGAGCATTTTTTCATATATCTATAGGCCATGAACCTATCTTCTTTAAAAAGTTTTTCTTCAAGTCCCTTGCCCACCCTGAGATGGGATCACTTGTTCTCTTCTTGCTAATATGTTTGAGTTCTCTGTGGATGCTGGTTATTAAACCTTTGTTGGAGATATAACCAGCAAATATCTTCTCCCATTCTGAGGGTTGCTTGCTTTACTTACTGTATTCTTTGCTGTGCAGAAGATTTTAAATTGATGAGGTCCCAGTAATGTATTTTTGAAGTTGCTTCAATTGCCCAGAGGGTCTTCCTCATAAAATATTCGCCCAGGCTGATTTCTTCCAGAGTTTTCTCTATGCTTTCTTCTAGTATTTTTATAGTTTCATGTCTTAAATTTAAACCTTTAATCCAGTGAGAGTCTATCTTAGTGGTGAAAGGTGTGGGTCCAGTTTCAGTCTTCTGCAGGTCACCAGCCAGTTCATCCAGCACCACTTGTTAAATAGGGAATCTTTTCCCCACTCAATGTTTTTAATTGGCTTGTCAAAGATCATATAATGGTAAGTAGCTGGGTTCATTTCTTGGTTCTCTATTCTGTTCCACATATCTACCTCTTTGTTTTTGTGCCAATACCATGCTGTTTTGATCACTATGAATTTATAGTATAGTATGATGTCTGGTAGCATGATTCCTCCTGCTTTGTTTTTATTTCTGAGTGAAGTCTTGGATATTTGAGGTTTTTTCTGATTCCATATAAAACAAAGTACTATTTTTTCAAGATCTTTAAAGTATGACAATGGAACTTTAATAGGGATTGCATTAAAATTATATATTGCTTTATGTAGTATGGACATTTTAATTATGTTAATTTTCCCAGCCATGAGCATGGTATGTTTTTCCATTTGTTAACATTTTCAGCTATTTCTTTTCTTAGAGTTTCATAGTTCTCTTTATAGGGATCTTTCATGTCTTTTGTTAGATAAACTCCCAAATATTCCATCTTCTTTGGCACTAATGTAAATGGAATAGCATTCTTGACTATTTTTTCAGCTTGACTATTGTTGGTGTATATACAGGCTACTGTCTTCTGGGCATTGATTTTGTAACCTGAAATGCTGCTGTATACCTTAATCACTTCTAAAAGTTTAGTAGAATCCCTGGTGTTTTCCAGGTATACAATCATATCATTGCGAAGAGTGAAAATTTGGTCTCTTCTGATCCTGTGTGGATACCCTTGATTGTCTTTTGTTTCCTAATTGTGATGGCTAAAACTTCCATTACAATGTTAAAGAGCAATGGAGACAATGGGCAACTTGCCTGCTTCCTGATTTGAATGGAAATGATTTCAATGTAGCTCCATTCAATACAATATTGGCTGTGGGTTTGCTGTAGATGGCCTCTATCACTTTGAGAAAAGTCAATTTTCTTAAGTGTTCTGATCATGAATAGATGCTGGATATTATCAAAAGCTTTTTGTGCATCAATTGAGAGCATCATACAGTCTTTGTTTTTTGATTTGTTTATGTGACGAATTAAGTTTATAGACTTACATATATTGAACCAGCCTTGAGATACTGGGATAAAATCCACTTCTGTATAATTTGATGTGTTGCTGGATTCTGTTTGGTCTGAGATAGGTCTGAGAATATCCTGGAGGGCTGCTTTAGTTATGGGAAAGTTCTTCAACATGTGACTATCATTAAAGTATTTAATTTCTCCATCATAAATGAAACTCAGTTTAGTTGGATACAGGATTCTGGGTTGAAAGGTATTTTGTTTTAGGAGATTGAAGGTTGATGACGATCCTTTTCTAGCCTGAAAGATTTTAGTAGAGAGATGTGCACTCATTCTAATATTCCTCTCCTTGTAGGTTAAGGTTTTCTTACATCTAGCTGCTTTCAGAATTTTCTCATTCATATTAACTTTAGTGAAGTTGATTATGGTGTGTGCCTGGAGTATGTCTTGTTCGGGTTGAGTCATGCTGGGGTCCTGAAACTGTCTGCTATCTGAATTTCAGAATCTCTTGACTTGTCTGGAAAGTTCTCTTTCATAATTTCATGAAGAAGAGCCTCTGTGTTTTGTGAAGCAACTTCGTCACCTTCAGGGATTCTTATAAGGTGAATATTGGTTTTCTTCGAATTATCTCAGAGCTCTCTGAGTGAGTGATCCATTTTTGCTCTCCATTACTCTTCATCTTTGAGTGTTTGGGTGCATTCAAAAGCTTTGTCTTCAGTGTCAGAGATCCTTTTTCTGCCTGGTCCATTCTGTTACTGAGGGATTCTACTATATTTTTCAGATCTTTGAGGGCTGTAACCTCTTGCCTCAATGTTTTATAATCTTTGGTCATTTTATCTTTGAAATCATTAAATTCTTGAGACAGCTTCTGAATAATTTGAAATTCGAATTCCCTCCTTTCCTCCATTCTGTTGATCTTATTTGCTATCCAGATTCTGAACTCAATTTCTGACATCTCAGCCACCTGTGTATGGAAGGGATCTTCAATTGCATCTGTCCCATCCTTCCTTGGGGGAGTTGATCTACTCTGGTTGTTCTGGTTACCAGAGTTTTTCCCCTGATTCTGCCCCATACTGAATGTGCACTGTTTGAAGACCAACTGTTCTACTAGTGGTTGTCACCAGAGATGGATACTGGCTTCCTGTGGTTGTCCAGAGACACAGGGCATATTTGCCCGGAAAAACTTCAGGGGTGTGTCCCTTATTGTTCCCACTATTGTGGCTGCTTCTCTTCCCTTGGGATATCACCACTCCAGTGTGGTTCCCTCTCAACTGACCATCCTCTCACAGTTCTTGGGTCACTGGACGTGTAATGCCAAATGCGATGCTCAATCCATGCTTGGTGCCCACTGGGGAGCCCCTGGGGAGTGGGGGCCCACCGGCAGGCAGCTGCGCAAGGGGAAACCCTGGCTGGCTGGGTCAGTCCTAGGTGTGTGGTGCCGGGGTGCCCCTGTGGGGCGGGGAACCAACCGGCAGGCAGCCACAGGATGGGATGCACTGGTTTGCTGGATCAGTACACGTTTGTGCAGCTCAAGAAGTTTCCTGGCTGCAGGGCCAGGACAAGGGCTTGGTCCTGCAGGGGTGGGGGGACACTGCTCTTGTGTGTCCTCTCACTTTCTCTGCAGGCAAGGGGGGAAGGGTGGGTTGGAAATTAAAAATGGCCGTGAGAGTGTTAGTTCTATTTTTCTGCCTGGGAGAGGGTGTTCGGAGTCTCAGCAGGGTCCATCCAGGAAAGTAGACCCCACTGTCTATAGCTCTAATCCGTGGGGTAAGATAATAGGTCCTCAATTTATTGCTCATCTTTAAGAGACTTAAAGGAGCAGAAGAAGAGAAAACAAAGGAAAAACACAACTTTCTTGGGGGAGGGGATGGAGACTTTTCCTTTGGGATGTATTATGTACCTGTAGATTGCTTTCTAGGAGTCACAGCTTGCCTCAGCAATGGTGTCCTGCAGATATCACTCTTCTCTCTTGGCTAGGTTCCTAGTTCTCAACATCGTTAGGTGTTTTCTGGACTTTATCCTTCCCTCTGGTCAGTAGTTTCTGTCAGAGGCTGGTGCCTATGGGCCATCTTGCCCCTCCTGCCTCAGGTTTTTGTTTTTTTTTTTTTTTTGGCCAGGGCTGGGTTTGAACCTGCCACCTCCAGCATATGAGGCCAGCACCCTAAACCTTTGATCCACAGGTGCTACCCTTCATGAAAACTTTTAATTTTTTTGTACAGCAAATGTACTAACATTATAAGAAAGTATTTGGTCATCACAGTCTACCTGACCATATTCAATGCCCTTTTGCTATTACTACTGCTCTTATCTACAGTGCTTTAAAATATGCAATAAATTATATCATGTTGCCTAAGATGGAACACAAAAATAACCAGTCATACATACAACCTGGATAATTACACAAAATAGTTGTAGCACTAGCTAAAAATAATTTTAGTTTTAGTCACTTAATGATTTATAAATTGAAAAATACTTGTAGAATTAAGGACTATATCTTTTAAAACAAAATAATCAAATCCATCTATTTTATCAGTTTCATATAATTTATTCACTGTTGCTGATAATTTTTTTTGGAAAAATTGTATCAGCATCACAAGGACATCAGTGCCAATAAAATGTTTTATTTACAACTTAACTTCCAATTCCTATAGACTTGGAGTTTCAGTACCTACTACAGTTGCGTGAGACTCTATTGATCTTGTTAAAGGGCATGTGAAAGCAATTGAATAGTGTCATCAAACATTCTTAGCCAGAGGCTGCTGGGTTAATTAAGGCCTAGTGTTCTACACTAAAATAAATCTTTTTGTAGTTGTTTTTATAAAATAAGAATCATAAATGAGAAATGTTAACAAACCTTTATAATGTTATAAAAGTTTATAATATCAACTGCTTATAATGTTAAAGCTTTATGATTTACACAGTACTATGACTTGTCAGTCATTGAATTTGCAACAAATCAGCAAAAGACTGAACTAGAGAAAATATTACAAATCATTGTTGCCTCTCAAACACAGAGTAAGAAAGATAAATTAATGTTAAATTCTCCTTAGAAAAAGAAGTTCACTCCAATAATCTATATTATACTGGAACTCTTACAAAGGTAGTAAATGCATCCTCAATATTATCATACACAAATAATAGCCAAATACAATGATATAATTTCTGTTTAAACTTTGATATACTTTGATAAGTTTAAATTATACTCCATAAACATTTAAATTGAATACAGATCATAGGACAAGATTGATAATAATTCTTCTATTACTTACCATTTAATTAGTACCTATTATGGGCTAGGTACTTTATATATTGTCTTCCATTTTTGAAACAAAGCAGACAACAGGTGTTATGACTTGTACTTTATAGAGGAGAAACTAAGAAAGACTATGGCATGTGTTTCAAGATGCAGAAAGAGTAAATAGAGGAACTAGAGTTCATATGAAAACTGACCAGCCACTAAGCCAATAATGCTTCCACTACACCATACTACTTCCCAATTATTTCCACTTTGTTTACTTTTCTTATGAATACAAGAATACTCAGGAACTAAAATCAGCACTTACCAGGCACATTTTTTTCTACACAGTATTTTTTTTCTCTATACAGTATTTTGCAGACAAAAATATGTTGAGATTGTTGCTCTTTAAGGTTCCACAATGAAAGAGATAAAATAAAATTTCTTCTTTTTTTAAATCCACTGTACTTAAAAAAAATTAAATTCATAGCAAGATTCAGTTTAAAAATAAAACACATTTCACCAAGAGTGTTGTCTTTGGACATATTGATTATTTTTCTTCCAGAACATCTTACAAATTGTGTATTGTTTTCCATAATAGAAAACATATTGTAAACACCATATCAAAAGCTGTGTTAGTTTGTTTTCTGTTGTTATAACAGAATACCACCAAACGTGTTTATAAAGAAAAGAAGTTTATTTAGCTCATGCTGGAGGCTGAAGAGTCCTAGAACATAACACTAGCAGTGATGTGAGACATGGTGGGTAGCATCAACCTTGAGAAGGCAAGGACATGCTAGCTCAGGTCCTTCTTATTCTTCCTATAAAGCCACCAGTTCCATCATTCAGGACCCACTCTAATGAGCTAATGAAATTCTAATTACTTTGCATAGTCACTATCAAAGTTTGGTTTTATATGTCCTTAAGTGAGGTTAATTATTCTCTGAGTCTTCTAATAGTGGCACATTTTTCATATTAGAGGCTCCTAGTACCTCCTGTAGTGCAAGGGTTAGAATTGGCCACATAAATATAAAGCATGTTGGAGAATCAGGGCAGTATGTTTCCATTTCCCATTTGGGCAAATCTTACATTTTTACGATTTTTGTTTTATTTCCCCTTAAGTACATATGGCTGATGATTAGCATTCCTTGAATTCAGCGTGTAGGTCTTACATGATATTCAGCACCTAATTAATATTCTTCCAAAATCATGCTCACATATCTCTCCCATCTTTGACCTCTTCTAGGATATTGACAATTTTTACAGCAATGGAAGGAAACACATTAACTGAAATAACAATAGAATAAGCAGAGTTCTCTGTTGTTTGACTCTGTACGTCTGAGCAAAGGCCATGCATTCATCCTTCAGCCTCTGCCTGTCAGGAACCAGGTTATTTGTGAGAGTTAAATGATTCCCATGTAATCTCAGAGATATAATATTACAGAGATTTAAATTGGGCAAATATGTTATCATTGTCATTTTGCAGACAAACTGAGATATAAAGGGTCTTGTTCAGAGTCAGAGGTCAAGAAGATGCTGAAATTAAATTTTGAACACCAATCTACCTTCCAATGTACTTTTTTTTTAAAGAGAGACTTTGTAATGTGAAAAATATTCAATTAACTATATTTTATTAACTTTAGCAAAATGAAGAGAGGTGATAGCGCTAGCCTTTTCCTGATGTTTCATCCTCTGGTCCTTTCCCAACAGTCCTACTTTTACTTTATTAGGTTTTTGGATTTTTGCACAAACCAATTAAATTTTACACAACAATCTTTTTTCCATCACAATTGACCAAGATATTGAGAAATATCAAAATGATAATTGAATGACCAGGATTTAAGCAATATAAAGTAAATTATTTTCTAACTTCAAGATGTCATGTTGATACAGGACTGGTGGTGCCAAGACTAAAGTGACCAGACATCCCGCTTTTGGCGGGACAGTACCGATTTTTAACAATTTGTCCCATGTCTCGTGGCATTTTTAAAAAGTCCCAATTTTTTGGCTCAGTGCCTGTAGCTCAAGTGGCTAAGGCGCCAGCCACATACACCTAAGGTGGTGGGTTCGAATCCCCAGCCCAGCCGCCAAACGACAATGATGGCTGTAAACAAAAAATAGCCAGGCGTTGTGGCGGGTGCCTGTGGTCCCAGCTACTTGGGAGGCTGAGGCAGGAGACTCGCTTGAGCCCAGAAGTTGGAGGTTGCTGTGAGCTGTGATGCCATAGCACTCTACCCAGGGGGACAGCTTGAGGCTCTGTCTCAAAAAAAAAAAAGTCCCAATTATTGGAAAGAATGCAAGACAATCTAGGGTAGGGTGGGACAATGGAAAGGAATTTTCGACTGCTGAAAAGGTTAATGTAAATTAACCTTTTGGTTAATTTGGGAATGAAGAGGTTATTGTAACTTCATTTGGAAATGAAAAGGCTAATGTAAACTCCCTACTCCGCCCCCCCACTCCGGTGAGGCAGTGGGACCGCCCGATCCATACGATTTTAAAATAAATTATATTTTGAAATTTTAGTTATTTTGAAATTAAAAAAATACTATACTCTTTTTGTTCTATGAAAATTTTTGTTGCTCCATACAGACCAAATTTTTAATCAAGAACACACCCCACCCCCAATCAATGGTGTCCCACTTTACCAATATTAAAATCTGGTCACCTTAGCCAAGACCTGCTGCCTTAGCCCTTTTGGTGTGGGTACAGCAGTACACGGCAGCTGAACCAGCATCAAGCTGGAGGGAGAAGCAGCAGGAAGGTCCTAGCAGACTCTAGTAGCTGGAGAGGAGACACTGGTGCCTTGGTGTCTCCTTCCCCAGCAGAAGAGCAAAACTCCACCTTTTCTAGGACTAGTCAATTTCATGACCTGGTCAATTTCATGTAAGATTCCAAGGCCTGAGCATTCTAGCCCCCTGCTGCCAAATGTATGGCTGGCTGTCAGGTTAGAAGACCTACCCTAAAAGTGAACATTGAGTTGTGACAGAACAACCCCTGTGACGATACATAACCCTGAGCACAGAGCCTGGAGACCAACTCGGGAAAGGGAGCAAGAGAGCGTGTTCCCCCACCTGGGTTCTCTCTGCCAGGAGCTTTGGTTTTTGTAATCTTTGTTTCTGTAAATAAATTCTGTCTTACCACTGATCTGTGGTCCATGGATTCATTCTTCAAATCACTGAGACCAAGAACCTAAAACTCCGATATTATATTTGGTGACCACAAAGGGACTAAGAACAATATTTTGGTATCAATGTTGCTTTAATATATTCAACAATTGTTGTCACTCACTCTTCATGTCTAGGTAGAATTTGGAATGCCTGACTAAGCATGTCCCCTTTTCCAGGAAATTTTCATCTCCCATGCTCAGATCATCATCCCCGCTGAGATAGTTGATTTTTACAGCCCGTATTTGTGAGAGAAACAGGTTATACGTATTCCCCTTCAACACCATCCTCCAGTGTACCTGCAAATTAGAAATCAGAGGTAGGTAGGTGATCTAATACAACTAAATAGAATTTCCTTTTATTAAAGCTAGTTTTGACGTGTCTTTATTAAAAAATTATTCCTGATACAGAGGAATACTTTACATTTCTTTATATTCTTTTAAAAATATATATTTTATATGTCTTTAATAAAATTTTATATTTATTTAAAAATGTTTATAAATACTAAATACTTTATATTTCTTTAAAAAAAATTTTTCTGGCCTTTTTATGCCTTCATCTTGTTTCCATATTTAAGTTTTAAGGATATTAAATTTCTCTGTTCACTTAGTGCTAAATAATTAGTTCCATTACCAAATCTTGAGAATGTCTCTAGGGAACAGAATGTTTGAAACTTAGGTAGAGTAAAATCTTCCTTTCTTGAAGCTATTATAGAATATTACTTGATGCTATATAACCTTCATAAAGTTTAATCTGAGAAAGTGTTAAATTAAGAACATTCTCCAATTTCTAACCTTGTATTTTGTTTAGTGAAAGCATTCCAAAAATATACAATACTGTTATGTTTTTTACTATAAATTGCCCTTGGAAAAATTATTGTGGCACAGTGTTTTAAAGATTAAAATCTCAGAAAGTATTATGTCCTATAAATAAGAACATTTAAATTTGATATACTATAATCATAATTACTCATCTTGTTTGATAATCTGCTAAAATATTGATAACATTTTAATTGATATTGACTTCTATAAAGCATGAATACTTGCAAAATGTCTTTTTTGAAACAGAGAGATTAGGTAATTTACTCCTCTTCCTCCACATGTGAAAGTAAATAAAACAAATGACTCTTGATTTCATTAGCTAAAACTGAAATTAAGAGTTTGAAAGCTTTTCTTTTGTTTAGATGAATATTTTATAATTCTTATAGCTCATACTATATTAATAAAGTTGTTAATTATTTTATTTTGCTTTCATAAAAACACATTTATGAATTTATTAAATTTCCTAAATATATTTTAGTTACCAAATGAGCAAATGATTTTCATAAAAAATACTTGTGCAAACTGTGAGTTTTCATTATAGTATCTTTAACATTTACTTAACTATGCATGTACTGTTGACAGGAGTTAACATAGATAACTCTTTGATAAATGTGTCAAAATAATCTCTCTAGATATTTGAATTTCTGATTTCAGTATATTTGTTCACTTGAACTTGTTTCATATTTCTATTTAAAGAATGCAGATGGAAAAGAAATTGAGAAGTAGGTTTTAAGGAAAATTTACCATTTGTTAAACAGAATGCTATATGGTTTACATGAAATTTTTATCTTTTTTAATCTTCCAAATAATTGTCAGCGGCACTTTGGATTTAAATGGCTAAAATGAAGTAAATTAAATGGCTTGCCCCAGGTACACAGCCAGTAAGTCCTGACTAGAATTTTGATTGATGTCTCATTCTATCACACACATTTGCTTTTAGACTATCTCACCAACTCATTAAAAAGTTCTTCCACCTCCTAAGCCACAGACAGTTATTAGAGCTTAATGATATTGGTGTCAGCCCTAATCATAAAATATTTGACAAAAATACTAAACTTTCAAGGATAACTTTTTGAGTAGCCTATCTATTCTTGACACTCCTCCCTAGCCATGAGGTATGGCATAGTTCATTAGGAATTAATAATAGATATTAAAAAATATGTTCAGACTCCAAAATGACACCTGTCTTTTTATTCCCTTTCCTTTTGGTATTATAGTGTTGATGGACATTGTATCTTTTTGTCATTCAATTATTCTGCTTTTTTATTTGTCCTAAATCTCTGTCTTCCTGTTTTCACAACACCAGGCCAATGTAGTTCAACTTTTATGTAACAAAGTTGTGAGTTGCTTTCAGTCACCATGGACCTCCAGGTTAAAGGTTACATAACTTAAGCATTCCCAGATAAACCAAGTGGACAACCAAGGATGGGAAGAACTTAAGTTCTCCTACCAGAAACAGGGCCTATATTAAGAGGCACACTGTTAAGTGGCAGGATGCAGTCAGATCAGGGCTCCTGACATCACCTCATTGTAAGATCTAATCAGGTCAGGTATCATTGCCCTATGTGGTCAGCCCTAGCTCGGGTTGGGGAGATAGTTCTGAGACAGTTCTGATTCTCTTCTCTCTCCTTTGCCAGTGAACTCCCAAGAAAGCTTTCCTTTTCTCAAAATCCAGTCTCATGCTATTAGTGTTGATGTGTGTCAGACAACAAGCCCATAGATTTCTTGGTAACACTACGGTTTCATTCCTTTCTTCACTCCCACACTTATTCAAAAACACGGTAATTTCCAACTTTAGCCAGTGATTGTGGAGCACTGTAAATAGACTTCTATATTCACCGTTTCTGAGAAATTTGTGGACTTTTCAGGGTATGAACATTTTTTTATATCTGAATCACTTAGTTTTTGAATAAGCCTGGTCTACAGGTCTGATAATGAAGTTCACAAGCTCACCCTAGAAAAAGTGCTACATACCTCATTGCTGAATATCCCTTTGGCACCTTCAAAATACTCCCTTGAGAAGCTTTGCCCTGACACTAGGGCCTAATTTTATCCTTTAAAGCAATATTGGAACTTTTTTTCTGTATTGGTCATGAAAACTGTCATCATATTACTCTTGATATCCTGAATGGTGTTAAAATGTCTTCCTTTCAATATTTTACAGTTTACTGGCTACAAACTCCCTTCCAGACAGTGCCGTGTGAGCTGGTGTATTGTTGGGAAGCAACACCCACACTTTTCTCAGGCCAAAATTTTCAGTTAAGATTTTCCCAACGGTTTCTTTCCCAATATTACTTGGTCTGTTGTGCGTCCCACTGTCAGCTGACAATTTTGATGCGCAATTTGATGAATTTCTGCCATTTTTTTCATCAGTTCTGCTTGTTACTGGCCACCCTGACTTCTCATCATCTGTGACACTTTCTCTCCCTTTAGAAAAAGTGTCATCCATTCTTATACTGCTGCTGTCTTCATGGCATTATCCCCATAAGCTTAGATTAACATGTCCCTGATTCCACTTCCAGTCTTGCCAGGTTTAACCAGAAATGTACGAATGTTTATTCCTTGCTCTAATTCAAGCTCTGACATTCTCACAAGGGCATATAAAAACACTCAACAACAATAATGAACATTAATGACAGTGGTAAGACACTGTCACATGTTGACACAAACACAATTGTAATAAACTGATACACCAAGGTTATCAAACCATACCAAGTTATTTGATAGTGCTGCCAACATAGGCATGTGATGACAAAGTTGGTGAACTTAATTGTCTGAACTCTCATACTCCAATCCAACTCCCTGTACAACCTCCTAAATTTTACTAACATTTTTTTCAACCTCAACTGTCATATAGTTTGTTTGTTTATTTGATTTAAATTTATTCAATGAAAATTAAAGTAAATGATGAATATAAAATGGTCTTCAAAAAGCCATCTAAACGCTAGTGCTTTGCCTCAATCATTCATGCAAAGATTTGCTTTCTCCTTTACTTTTGTGAATATAACTGTGTCTAATTCTTTCAGAGAATATCTGTCTCCCATCTATGACACCCACTGTAATACTCACATTAGAACTGAAAAATATAATATTGTGAATTAAATGATATAAAAAATATATCCCCAATAAAACTTTAAGTATATGATTCATGATTTTATGTGTCTCAGTAAAAATAAAGGTAAAAATTCCAGTTGTAAGTATCTACGGCACAATGTTTTCAAGATAATTTTCATTTGTCTCTATTATACATTATTATATGATTACAAAACCAAAAAGTTTGACTTTAAAATTTGATGACAAAGTAGTATTGGAAACAGTTTCATATTTAGTAGGCAACTGCAAAGATTTACTTTATATCACTCACTTGTTTTTGTTTTAATATAATAAAGAAAATATGGTATTTCATATAATGAAGAAACCATAGATCAGTGGCTAGGGCACCAGCCACATACAACAAAGCTGGTGGGTTCAAATCCAGCCTGGGCCTACTAAACAACAATGACAACTACAACCAAAAAATAGCCAGGTGTTGTGGTAGGCGCCTGTAGTCCCAGCTACTTGGGAGGGTGAGGCAAGGGAATTGCTTAAGCCCAAGAGTTGGAGGTTGCTGTGAGATATGACACCACGGCATTCTATCAAGGGCAACATAGTGAGACTCTGCCTCAAGTAAATAAATAAATAAATAAATAAATAAATAAACATAAATGCTTTCAAATCTCAGCATCTTTCAATCTCTTAAAGCTATTCTCGCAGCTAAGGAAAATAACATGTATTATAAATTTTACAATACATTTATCACAGTGATTTGGTCTTCAGAATAGCCCCTTGACTACAGTTTAAAATTATATATTGATAGTTAACAGAAGCTCTTTAAGATTGTTCATTATAACTTCAAGTATGATATTCAGTACTTAAAATGTTATCAAATTTTGTATTATTTCAATAGTTTCATTGAGGGTTAGGTATAGAAGTACATATTATGCATTTCTTGATCCTTGCTCAACACCTAATTGAAATCTTGTGGCGTATCTCAGATACCAAAACAAACATTATATGCTCTGTATATATGTTCACTTTTAGTAGTAATCAGGCAACATCTAAATATCTACCACAAAATTTCTGAATGTTACTGATACCTTTGACTACTCAAGGAATGTTTTTCAGTTTTACATATTTCCTTTGTTCTTTAATGTTATATGTTTATAACTAAAATTTTTATAGAAACTAAAATTTTTGTAGTTTTACTGTTTACTTGTGCTTATTTTTGAACTCTATATCAATAGAATCATATGAGATAAAAAGGACATGTTTTTTGACACCATGCTTATGAAGTTAATATTTTCACATTTATAAAATCAGTATCAAAATTGAAGGATTAATTTACTCTATTTACATTTATAAAACAATTCACAGTATGAATATACCATAAATTATTTATACATTATGCTATTGGATGACAGATGGGTTGCTATGAAAATGATGCTCTGAGTATTCTCGGAAATTTATCCTAATATACGTGGTAAAGGACTCCTGAAGTGTATGTAATAGGTTAAAGCACATCTTCAACTTCAGTAGAGAAGGCAAAAGTATTTTCTACAGTGTTTATAACAATTTTTCTCCTAAGAGCATATGACAAACCTTTACACTGCAGACTATATTTTTTGCCAATTTGTTGGATATAAAATGTTATCTTCTTATGATTTAACACTTGGAGTTCTCTAATTATAAACAAGGTTGAATAACTTTTCATACAGCATTGACCACTTATTTTATCCACTGGACAATACCCACTACTGTGTTTTTTTTTCCTTTTCTAAATAGTTAACTTTTATTGATTTATGAGAATTGTTTATGTATTCTGTGTCGCAACCCGTAGGGCTCCTGTGGCCCTGGTCTCGGTTAGCACAGGAAGGAACCAGGCGAGAAGAGGATTAGAAGTACAAGCTTGTGGAAGGCAGGCTATCCCTTACTTTCCGGGTAGCCCCAAGCAACCTCCACACCGGCCTTTTATTGAGCCAGAACAACACAGGTGAGGGGAGAAATTAACAATAACTATGTACTAAGGGCATGGGCTCCTCCCACAAGGAACTCCTGTGGAGGAATGGCCGGAGGTCCATGCCTCAGCTGCAGATCATCTTGCTCAGATGTTGGTGTCTCCTACAATTCTGCATAGTAATCATGTGTCTATTTTAAGTAATACAGATACATTCTCTTAGTTGTAGTTTATCGTTCTGTTCACCTTACATAATGTTAGATCAAAGCAATTCCTAATTTTTACGTAGTTATTGGTTAAGTTTTGACTTTATTTATCCCAATGTCTTCCTTCCCTAAGATCATAACACTGTTATGATGTCTTATAGATTATTTTTAAAAGTATTACATTGACAAATATATTTGTTATTAATCTTGGATTGGTTTTTGTGAATGGCATAAAGAATAGAAAAATTCCACTTATTTTTAATGGTTAATTAATTGTTCTGATACCCTTTACTGAATATTAGATCCTTTTCCCATTAGTTTGCAATGGTAACTTAGTATTGTATGAAGATTTCATAGGTGTGTGAATATTTCCTTATTGTAATATATGGATATTTCTGAACGAACCACATTGTTTCAAACATTGAAGCTACATAAATTATGCATTGATATCTAGTAGGTTATCCCTTATACTATCATCTTACTCTTTGTATTTTACGTTTAGACTTGGCAGCTTGCTTTATCGTATTTAAATTTCTCTCAAATGTTGTTTTAATTCACATTAATGCTATAAATTAAATGAGAGATAACAGATATCATTACATTACAAAATCTTCATATATATTCTCATGGTTTCTCTCCATGAATTTTTGTCTTCTTAAAAGTTTTTCTGTAAAATTTTATTTTTGCTTAACTCAAGTTCTTGACATTACTTTCTCAATATATTCCTTGGTAGCTTATACTTTTGTGATTATCACAAACTATATTATTTAAAATTAAAATATTTACCTCCTTGCTGATGATTTATAGAAACAGATGCTGAAAGTATGACCTGAGAAACAGAAAAACTCTCATCATTTTGATGTGTTTCTCATTATTTAATGGAAGAGAATACTCAAAATTTTTCATTTTTTCGGTTATACATTTGTTTTGCCTATTACTTGCCTGAGAGATTCAAATGACTAGATTAATCACTTAAAAATATGCACTCTAAAAAGTACAATGCAATGTGAATAAAGAGACTATATATATATATGTATAATTTTTACATATACATGTGATTATTAGGTTTCCACTTTTTACCTTTACAGAATTAAAAAAGGCTTAAAATTTAACAACAATAACAATGTTTAAGATGAGGACTAGAAACAAAAACCTCGTAAAGAATGAATGAAGATAAATACATTCAGAAAAGAAATCAGACAATTGCTGCAATGAAGTATTAAACAATAATAATAATAGTAAGGCAAAGAAAGTAACATTCACATTGTCAAATAAGAGTATGACTATTATAGAATGCTTTGACTCTGAGGTTCAGTATACAGTCATCAATTAACTTTCTATTATTTTTTCCCAAAGTCTCAAAAAATAGACAACTAATATTTACAAGTAAAAGTAAAAGATAATTTCAAAAAACAGATCATGCCAAATCTTATAGACAATAGAAAAAGAAGGAATACTTCAAAATCATTCTGCTTATCTGGATACACCTAATATTAAAATGGAAAAAATAAATTATTATAAAGGGGAAATTATGAATGTAATTCACTTTTAAATGAGGATGCAGCATTCTGTTTCCTAAACAACATATTAACAAGTTGAAGTAAAAATTAATGTTCAAGTAATGTACTTTAATCACAATTGAATCCAATTTATATGAGAATTAGTCATTTTTTTCTTGTCCTTAACCTCACCCCCTCCCTCCTTCTCTGTCTGATCACCCCTTCCCCCAAGCCCCACCATGTCATTAATTGTCATTAATTGTCCTCATATCAAAGTTGAATACATAGGATTCATACTTCTCCATTCCTGTGATGCTTCACTAAGGATGATGTGTTCCACCTTCATCCAGGTTAGTACAAATGCTGCAAAATCTCTATTTCTTTTTAATAGCTGAATAATATTCTATGGTATACATATACCACAGTTTGCCAATCCATTCTTGGGTTGAAGGGCCTTTACGCTGTTTTCACATTTTAGTGATTGTAAATTGGGCTGCAATAAACAGCCTAGTACAAGTATCTTTATAATAAAAGTTTTTTCTTTTTTTTCTTTCTGGGAAGATGCCCAGTAATGGGATTTCAGGATCAAATCGGAGGTCTAGGTTGAGTTATTAGAGTTTTCTCCATACTTCCTTCCAGAAAGGTTGTATTACTTTGCAGTCCCACCAGCAATGTAAAAGTGTTCCTTTCTCTCCACATCTACTCCAGCATCTGCAGTTTTGAGATTTGTGATATAGGCCATTCTCACTGGGGTTAGATGATATCTCAGGGTGGTTATAATTTGCATTTCTCTAATAATTAGGGATGATGAGGATTTTTTCATGTATTTGCTAGCCATTCATCTACCTTCTTTAGAGAAGGTTCTGTTCATCTCTCTTCCCCATTGCTGTATGGGATTATTGGTTTTTTTCTTGTGGATTAATTGAAGTTCTGTATAGATTCTACTTATTAAACTTTTGTCTGATTCAAAATATGCAAATATCCTTTGCCACTGGGTAGATTATCTATTTGCTTTAGCTGTTGTCTCCTTAAAGAGACTATATTTTATAACTAAAGACACAAAAAGGTATTACTTTGTAATCATATCAGATAATTGTGCATGCATCATTCATCTCCAATTAGGTGCAGCTGGAGAGGAATAAGGAGAGTAAGGCGATTTTTGTTTTGGTCCACATAACTGGCATCACTTTTAAATTCAAATTTTGAAAATTCTGTTTTTTCTAGCTTTACAAGTAACTTCACCTTGCAGGAAAGCAACATTTTTTTTTTTTTCTGGAAAGAGGAGGTCAGGGAGAGAAACTGCACTGTGCTTGACACTTCTTCAATTGCCATCTTCAATCTCCACCAAGGCTGAATGGCAGTTGTCATAAAGACAAAGAATTTCACATTCAATAAAGACTTCCAATATAGAATCAGTCTTTGGATTTATAGCTTTACCTTTCTGAGGTTCAATAACTATGTAATTCATCAAATAGAGATTTTCTATTTGAAGAACACTAGAAGAGAAAAAAATGAAAGGTAACATTTACCATTGCCTCTGGTTTTATTTTCAAATTCAGGGTTATATTTATTTAAATAAATAGTAGCGGTATTTCAAACAGCAGAAACAACTGAATCTCATTAATCCCCATTGGCTCCTGTGTAAGAGCATAGAGTTTCTTCTTCTAATACACCTATCTCTAATATCCAGCCAGCTGCCTGCTGTGTGCCTGCTACAAGCAGTTCATATTTTTTGTTCTCTTTTAGGTAGAAAAAAAAAATGCCCTGTGAAGCCCCTAGCTAAGGGCAGTATGAGACTAAAAAATAAAGATGCTAAGTATTATTAGCAAATACCTAACACTAAGTGATTTCTATAAGCCAAATACTATAACAAGAGAAAGAGATGAGCATTTTGAAGACCCTTTTTGGAAGATGGCTGACTGATAGCAACCCTCAGCAGAGGTTCCTGAGCAAAAAAAGAAAACCCAGATGGAATCAGACTCTATAAAGCCAAAGGTGGGGAGCTGAGCCAAGAAAGAAGTTTGGCAAGCTGTAACTCCAGAGAAGAACATTCAAGAAAACATATTACAGGTACAAAGCCTATTGACCAGAGGACAGGAGACTACTCCCCCAAGCAGGAGGTCTGATGCAGGCTATTTGTGAATGAACAGGGAACAAAAGACCTCTCATTTTATCTTGTTAGAGAGAGCCACTAAAATCTAGGTCTCTTTCTCCAGGGAGGGCCCACTTATGAACCCAGACACCACCCTGCCAGGCATAAAATTGAACAGATATTTTCCCCCACAAGTCCAAACTCCCAGTCCACCCTTTTCCCATCACATGGCAGTCTGAAGGTCTGTTCCCTACAGAGCACAGTGTTTGGTCTTGTCCTGAGAGGTCTGGGCATAATGTGGACTGCCAACCTTCAGGATGGAATCTGTGACTAACAAGGAAGAAAGAGACACTGAACAGGAGGAGAAGCAGTCCCCTGGTTATGACTATGCCCAGCCAGTGGTGGTGTTGACCCTCAGTTTGCACTGTGTCTGGTGGGAAGGAGTGCAGATGGCACCCACAGAAGGAGAGTGGTTGCCCTGTGTGGAACTCTTCCCTGAGTTCAGCAGATAGTGCTGGTCCCCAGCCCTTGCTGGTCCTGTGAGTTGTGTATGCATCACAGGATAGGTGTGGACTGAGACCTGAGAGCAGGGGCGTGGTCCTCTGATTCCAACAGAACTCTCAAGCAGTGGCTTGCTAGGCATTGAACCAAAACCTGAGGGCTAGGGTGTGATGCCCTGTCTCCAGCAGGGCTGGTGAGCAGAGGCCTACTGGGTAAGGACTGACACTTACAGGCAGAGTGCGGTACCCTGACTGTAACAGAGCCTGCGAACAGAGGCTTGCCATGCCTCTGGCAGGAGGTGTGGTCCCTAGACTCCAACTGGTCTGGCAAGCAGAGGCTATCTGGCTGTGGACTGAGATTGGTGGATGGGGGCATGGACCCTGGCTTCAACTGAACCTGTGAGCAGAGAAGAGGACAATAGTGTGGACTGAGTCTGGCAGGCAGGAGTATGGATCCCTAGCTCCAACTGTGCTGTTGGAGACCCTTGATTCCCTCTCTGTTGTGTAGGGTTTGAACTGTCTGAGACAATTTAATTGGGACTCATGTCTGGGGCTGTCCACTAAAGGACATTCTGAGGTCAACCTTCAAAATTCTGTAGTAGAAAAGAACTGAAGGATGGATGCTAGTTGCCACATCTGTTTGTATTTCTTCACAGTCGAGATTTAATCCTAATACTGTGATTTCTTAGGATAGGGTAGAGGTTGGCTGATATCAAAACAGAGCTAGCTTGTGCTATCTCACCAAGTAGGTGCTAACAGTCTCTGGTCAAAACTCTGAAAGAGGCCTTTAAGGTTGTAGGAGATAAGCCACAATTACAAAGCCTAGCACTTTGGTAAGGGGCTATCTCTATTACCAGGAAACTCCAATTCAATTTCACCCTACCAGTTCTAATAACCAAACAGTGGAAAATAAACATGGTGTGGACCTAGCAGAAACTCTGGCAACACAAATAACCAGAATAGATCAACCCCCCTCCCCCCAGAAATGACAAAGGAGATACAACTGAAGATGCCATGCATAGACATGGCAGCAATGTCAGAAATCAAATTCAGAATATGGATTGCAAATAACATAAATAGAATGGAAGGAAAGTTAAAAATTGAATTCCAAAGCATAGTTCTAAGTTTGTCTCAAGAAATTAATGAATTCAAAGGCCAAGTCACCAAAGATATGAACATAATGAAAAAAGAGATAACAGAGCTCAAGGGAAGAAAAAAGTTAGTTGAGGAGCTCCAAAATACAGTAGAATCCCTTAGCAATACAGTTGACTAGGCAGAAGAAAGGATCTCTAAAACTGAAGACAAAGCTTTTGAACATTCCCAAACATTCAAAGAGGCAGACAAATGTAGAGCAAAAACTGATTATTCCCTGAGAGAGATGTGGGGTCACTCCAAAAGATCAAACAGTCATCTTATAGGAATTTGCAAAGGAGGAGAGGATGGTCCTAAAGGTACAAATGCTCTACTCTAAGAGATTTTGGAGAAGAATTTCCCAAGCATTGCAAGAGATACAGAACTTCAGATAGTAGACAGTTTCAGAAGCCCAGAAAGACTCAATCCAAATAAAGCATCTCCTAGACACATTGTGATTAAATTTGCCAAAGTTAAGATGAAGGAGAAAATTCTGCAAGCAACCAGATGTAAGAAAAACATCACCTACAAAGGGAAAAGTATCAGAATCTCTGCGTATTTCTCAACTGAAAAGTTTCAAGTCAGAAAAGGATGGTCATCAACCTTCATTTCTCCTAAAACAAAACAACTTCCAGCCCAGGATCCTGCATCCAGCTAAAGTGAGCTTCATTTGTGATGGAGAAATCAGATACTTTAATGACATAGACATGTTGAAGAAATTTGCCATAACTAAACCAGAATATTCTCAAGACTCATCTTCCACAATGACAGGCATAATGCTCTATCTGTAAAGTAAACACACCCAGAAATTTTTGAACAAAACCCCAATTCCACAGTGGTGAAAGGATTAAAAATGTCCACTGGACATCCAAAAATTATGACACCCAAAACACAACCAAGATAGAATCTAATACTATAAATTTTCTTCTTAGGACTGCCTTTGCAGTATCCCACAGGTGTTAATAATTTGTCTTTGTTATCATTTTGTTCCAAAAATTTGGTGATTTCCTTCTTTTTTTCTTTTTATAGGTAAATGTACATGTTCCAGTTTTTTTTTTTCTTTGCAGTTTTTGGCTGGGGCTGGGTTTGAACCCTCCACCTCCAGCATATGGGGCTAGTGCCCTACTCCTTTGAGCCACAGGTGCCACCCCATGATTTCCTTCTTAATCTCATCTTTGACCCAGCTATCACTCAGCCTAAGATTGTTTAGTTTCCTTTCAAGAGGAACTAGTACCTATATTATACAACATTTTCCAAAGCATAGAAAAAGAAGGAATACTTCCTAACACAGTCTATGAAGCAAATATCACCCTGATACCCAAACCAGGAAAGAATCCAACAAGAAAGTACATTATAGACCAATATCGTTAATGAATATCAATGCAAAAATATTTAAAAAGGTCTTAGAAAACAGAATTCAACAACACATAAAAATATATATATACACCATGATCAAATTGGTTTTATTCCAGGGTTACAGGTTTGGTTCAATATATGCAAATCTATAAATGTAATACCTCACATCAATAAAATAAAAAACAAAAGTCCATATGATTATCTCAATTGACACAGAAAAAGCCTTTGATAATATCCAGTATCCTTTCATGATCAGAACACTTAAGAAAATAGGCATAGAAGGGACATTTTTAAACTGATAGAGGCCATATATAGCAAACCCATAGCCAATATCATAGTGGCGTGGATGCAGAGAGAAGGGAACACTTCTACACCACTGGTTGGAATGCAAGCTAATATGACCTTTTTGGAAAGAAGTTTGGAAAACACTCAAGGAACTAAAAGTAGACCTACTGTTTGATTCTGCAATTCCTCTACTAGGTATATACCAAGAAAATAAAAAATTATTTTACAACAAAGACATTTGCACCAGAATGTTTATTGCAGCCCAATTCATAATAGCCAAGACATATAAATAGCCCAAGTGTCCACTGACCCATGAATGGATTAACAAATTGTGGTATATGTACACCATGCAATACTATGCAGCCATAAAAAAAATGAAGACTTCACATCTTTTATGTTTACCTGGATGGAGCTGGAACATATTCTTCTTAGTAAACTATCTCAAGAATAGAAAAAAAAGGTATCTAATGTACTCAATACTACTATGTAATCAATATATAATCACCTATATACTTATATGGATGACAAAAAATAACTATAATGGAAAGTAGAAGGGAAAAGGAGAGAGAGGGGAGAGGAGGAGAGGAGGGTGTATATGGGAGGAGGTAGTGTATTTGGGGGGGACCTCGCTTAATGTTCATGATGCAATGGTGCATTTCAAAACTACTAATAAATGAGTATAACTGAGATGGATGGATTAACTTAGTTCAATGTAAGCATTTCACATTGTATATCGAAGCAGTACCTTGAACCCCATAAATTCATCAATGTACAGAGTTATGATTTAATAAATAATAATAATAAATGAAAACCCTCTTTATGGAAGCTTTAACTAATGTTCAAAGAAACCCTGTCTGTCATGCATCTTCTAAATGGCAGGACAATTATCAGCACATAGAATTTCCTGAAACTGATGCCTACGATTTCAGCCATTATGCAAAGAACACAGTTTTATGCCACTTATACTTAACCCTTGATTATGTTTTTTCTTTATTTAATCATAGCTGTGTGCAACAATGCAATCATGGGGTACAGTGTGGTGTTTTGATGTACAATTTGAGATATTTTCATCAAACTAGTTAACATAGCCTTCATGCCATTTTCTTAGTTGTTATGTCAAGACATCTATATTCTTCTTTTAGAAAGATTCCCTTATACTCTTATAAGATAAACCATAGAGGTGATCCCTCCAATCACCCTCCCTCCACCCATGCACTCTGCTCCCCTCTCCTCCCCCACCTACCTCCCCATATATTAGGCTATAATTAGGTTATAGCTTTCATATGAAAGTTATAAATTAGTTTCATAATAGGGCTGTGTACATTGGATACTTTTTCTTCCAATCTTGAGATACTTTGCTAAGAAGAAGATTTTCTAGCTCCATTCATGTAAACATGAAGGACGTAAAGTCTCCATTTTCTTTATGGCAGCATAATATTCCATGGTGTACATATACCATAATTTATTGATCCATTCATGAGTTGATGGGCACTTGATTATGTTTCTATGCATATTGTTCATCTAAGTCTCTCTTAAAATGAGTCACTTAATTTTGTGGTAGTTTAACAGGTGTTTTTACTTTCTCTTTCACATAGAAATTTAAGGAATCTTAACCCAGGATGAAAAGTAAGGTCCAGCTACCATTAGTGGAAGCTGCTATTGGATCACACCAGTAATGAAAGGTTAAGAAGACATAAATAATGAGAGTTATAGGTAAAATATTTGTGATAAATTAGTAAAACTAGATCAAGAATAATAAAATTATATGCATGTTTCATATTTATTTCATCAATAAATAATCAAAGATAACTAATTCATGATAGGAAACACAACTCAGTGCTTTTGAAAAGCAAAGAATGTATTCTGTCTCAGTCCATTCAAACTACTACAACCCAAAAAACAAGCAAACAAACAAACAAACAAAACATAAACCAGGTGACTCACTACAACAGAATTTTACTTCTCACAGTTTTGAAGACTGGTAAGTCCAAGATCAAGGTGGGAGCAGATTCGGTGTCTGGTGAAGGCCTGCTTCCTGGTCTATAGAGAGCCCTCTTCTTGCTATGCCTACACACATTAGAAGAGGCAAGGGAGCTCTCCAAAGTCTCATAATTTTATAAGGGTGCTGGGAATCCCCTTCATGAGAATCCAGCTCTCATGACCTAATCTCCTCCCAAAGGTCCTACCTCCTAATACCATTGCATTAGAGATAGGTATCAGCATATGCATTCTGGGGGAAACAGATATTTATTCTGTCATGAATATCCCATAGTTATGATATGCATCTCTCCCAAAATATACTCACAGCCATTATTTTATGGAACTAAGCTAAAATTACAGTGTTCATTTTTTACAACTGTTAAAAAAAACATCAGGGAAATAGATGGCTTATTCTCTCACGTTTTTGGAGACTAAAGATCCAAGATCAAGGTGAGTTTTTCCTTTAGGACTAAGTTGTAAATAGCTTCCCTCTCCCTGCATATTCACATTGTTTCTTCTGTGATGGTCTCCTCATCTTTGCTTTTTATAAGAACACTTTTCATAATGGATTAGTACCTACACTAATATCCTTATTCTAACCTAATTACCTCTTTAAGGATTCATCACCAAAAACAGTTGCAATCTGAGGCATTGGGGTTAAAAATTCATATTTCAGCATATAAATTTTGAGGAAACACATTCAGCCAATGACAATTGCCATGTGCACTTTTTGCTCCTCTGTTAATTTTTAATTGATGTTCCAATTTAATTTTAAACATTGTCAAGCCTCTTTAATAGCAATAAAAATGCAAACACCATCTCATTAGTACTCTATTTTTTATTCAAATTTGTATGTGCTGTCGTCTAAGTTTTGGTATCACCCTAAAAAAAAATTTGTTTTAAAAGCCAATTAGCAATGCATTAGTATCAGGAGGGGATATTAGCAGTTGATTGGGTTAGGAGGGTTCCACCTTCGTGAATGGGAATAGTACCCTTATAAATAGGCTTGAGAGGGTCAATGTGCCTCTTCTGCCCTGTGAGGATGCCGGAAAAAGGTACCACCTCTGAAGCAACAGAAAATGAATCTGCTGAGGACTCAATCTTGGACTTCTCAACCTCTAAATGATGACCAATAATTTTCTATTTTTCATCAGTTACCTTATGGAAGCAGAAATGGACTATTTCAGTATGCTTTCATTTTTCTATAATATCTTGTAATATTTTGATCACCCCATTTAAATTAAAAAGTTTTAGGGTCAATAAGCTATGAATAAGATATTAATAAAAGTAAAATGCCATTATTATATATATTTAAAGCACTAAAAATTAAACAATATATTACGCAACATTGTATGCATATGGAAGCAATTTTTTTTTTTAAATCACAGGGAATGTAAAACATACAACTCAGGTCTGAGTTTGCCTGTGGGAGGAGCTAGCTTAAAGTCCTAGAAAAAAGGACATTATAATATTATTGGTGATATACTAGATCTTAAATTAAGTGATATGTTGTAAACTATTGCTTTTTTTACTATGACCTAAAATTGCATACATGTTACATGTATCTATTACTTTTATAATTTCAAATATTATTTTATACAGTTTTTAGTTAAAAATAAAAATAATCCACAGTTCATAAATCCAAAATAAAACTCCCCATTCTTAAGAATTGATTATGGCACAGTAAATGGTGGTAATCATATTCAGAAGACAGCTTAGGACATTAACTATGGTAAGTTGACAGGCAGTAGATGAAACCTGCACAATAATAATACATGAACAGAATAGTAAATAGAATACTGAGGAAAGGGTGAAGAAAGAAATGTATCATTTGCACAAGAAAATTATAAATTAGGTTGCTAAAACATCCATGACTTTAGCAGTACACTTTTTCAGGATTCTTTTTAAAAGTTTTGAGACACATAATTCTGCTGTATCAGACATGTGAAAAAATTATTGCATAGGAAGTATCTATTGGTTTCACTTAACAATGTGTAATATCAGAAGCTTCACATGTGATGAGGTGGGCGTGTATCATATAAACACATTTTTATTTTCCAAGTACCACAAGACAAAGGACACCTCACTATAATAGAAAAATCAAGTCCAGGTCATTTGGTCTCCCCCCAAACTGGATTATCTGCCTTGGCTTGAGCTGAGAATGGCATCACAGGCTAAACTTTCAGAAAGACAACATCTTAAGAAACAAAAATTTTTGTCAATTTTATTACCATGGAATTCCCAGGGTTTTCAGACATTCTAGTTTAAAATGAAGCAATGTAATTTAGGGATAGTTGCTACATCAGAGCTATAGTAAAATGATACTTTCGTTATAAGAATCCAATTCACATCCTGTAATTAATTAAACGCGTTCTGGAAGTTTCCACTTTTTATACATTAAATTTCCATTCTTTTGTTCTTTCCATAGCATTGATACTACATTATTATAGTTATATCCTCATTTTCCTGAATATAATCACAAATATAATCTTCAGGATACATGTTCTGAATATATATCATTGCCTATTAAGACATGTTTGGAAAAAAATATTCCACTACATTTTCCCAAAGCAATATTCACTTAACTTTATCATCTTCCTCTATTTTCTGTACCTTGAAAATACTCCTATCATAGAAACTGAATAGTAATTGTTCCTTTAAAATATTTGCATAGGATAGTCACAGTGGCTCAGGCCTGTAATCCTAAGGCTCTGGGAGGCTCCCTTGAGTTTGGAAGTTCCAGATAAGCCTGTGCAAGAGCAAGACACTGTCTCTACTAAAAATAAAAATGAAAATAAAATTAGCTGGGCATTGTAGCATGCACCTATGACCCCAACTATTTGGGAGTCTGAGGTAGGAGGATACCTTGAACCTGAGTTTCAGGTTGCTTTGAAGTAGGCTGATGCCAGGACACTCTAGCCTAGGCAACAAAGTAAGACTCTGTCTCAGAAACAAATGAACAAAAAATTATATATTTTAAACTTAATGTATTTTAATTAAAGGACTTTTTTTTCTATTGTAACCTAGAAATGACTAACATTCCAAATACATATGTATAGGTCAACAATGCTGTTAAAATGTGTACAAAATCTTAGTAGGCAGTTTAAAAGTAAAAACAAACAAACAATAAAACTCCATATCTTAGGTTATCAAGAAGGCTCCTGATACATACATTTGCCTTTCATGCCCTATCTTTAAAAATATTAGATGCTGAAACACAAAATAAATGTGACAATCAAAATATCATCTACAATCTTGTCAGGGAAACACTAGATCATATAACTTGGTTGGAGGTACACTGACTCTATTTTTAGAACTAGGGCAGACCAGAGCACATGAGAGGTGGATATAGGCTAAGTTTATTTATACATCCTAAGAAGGATTTAATAACCAGAGGAAAAGCAAAGAAAATAACTACAACTGAACACAACTTTACTCCAACACAATTTGTGCAATTTGCAATCTGATAAGTTACTTGATCCATCTGGGGACAGAGTGGACGAAGAGAAACAAGAACCTAGAGTGTGTTCAAAGGAACTTTGACTTCAAGGAAACAAAGAAAACTGCATACCTGAGAAATGCATAAATGAGAATGATAGAGATCTATAAAAGACATTAGCCAGTGCTAAAATACCAAAGGAGATTAAACAGTAATCTAAAGAATCAGAAAATATGGCGCATCATGTGTGATGTAACTTGACATTTTTGTTTTATAATATCATTAAAGCAGAGCCTAACTCTCTTTTGTATGAGTAGCTATGCATCGATTTTGAAATACACAGAAGAGAAGCACCTCTAAAATCTTCATAGGCCTAAATGCTTTCATCTGGCTCCACGTAAATGACTAAACTTAGGTGATGCCACAGTGAGAGAGAAGTCAGAAGCCAAGTGTCCGCAGTGATCAAACTGTATACATTTGCAATAAAACAAGAAGAATCTAAAATTCAACTGATAGAGACCTTAGAGCACTGTGAATTAATAAAGCAACAAAAATTAGTAAGTGTATTTTAATACACAAGGGAGAGGACAATACTGTCTTGACGATACAACTACCTTTGAATATGCACAGCCCGAACACCTTTGTAGATAACAGTGGGAACATTTCACTGGTCTAAGACTTATTTAATGTTCCTCATGTAGATTTTCACTAAAATTCTTGTTCTGTATATTGACTCTTTGACATTATAAAATCTCTGTGAGACAAATACTATTGCCATCACTAAATTACAAATGAGAATATGCATTAGGTGGTACACCTGGGATTCATACCTACTCAGCCTAAATGTGCTCCTTATCCCTACTCTAGCATACTCACTTATGAGTAATAGTAACCACCACAAAAGGTCCAGGAAAGGAGAAAAGATGAGACAATTATCATTGTGTATTTATGTATTCTTACAACTCTGTATCAGTTGAAATGAGAGGAAATTAATACTGTGTCCTTAATTTTATTACTTGCACAAAGCAAGAAGTCTATTATGCTCTCAATGAGATAATTCAGTCACTCATACCATTTCACACCTTTTGAGTATATTCTAAAAAGTTAAAATACTTAAAATACTTAAAATATACTTTTTAAAGTATATTCTAAAAAATTAAAATAATATCACAGAGAATATGGATCACTTCCAACTTAAGTTATCTTACAAATGAGACTGCACTTTTTACATGACGTGTGAACAGCAGTATCTCACAGAACTTACCAACTGCCATTATATTTATAATATGGATACTATACCTGCATTTTAACCTAACAGCCACCAATGGCCAAAGTCTAGAGAAAATGTATAATAACTACTACATTGATAAAGATACTTAATCTTAATTTACCTAAATGTTAATTCATTTTGTCTTTATGGTACTGAAATATAGTGTGAGCAGCTTGAAATAAAAACAAAACAAAACAAAACAACAACAGGATATTATTCACCTGTTATGGGCTGAATTATGTCCAGATTTGTATGTAGAAGTCCCAACTATCAGAGAATGTAAATACCTTTGGAGTTAGGGCCTTCAAAGAAGTGATTTAGTTAAATGAGGCTATTCAGAAGACTCTAATCCAATGTGACTGAGATACTCATATGAGGAGGAAATTTGGGCATAGAGAGAAACACTAGGGATCCTTATTCACAGAGGATAAATTATATAAGTCAAAGAGAGAAGGCTACCATCTGCAATCTGAGGAGGAAAATTTCAGAGAAACCAAAGCTGCCCAGGCCTTGGAATTCTAGCCTCCAGAATTGAATTTCCATTGTTTAAGCTATTAAGATAGTCAGAGAAAATTCATACCCCAACCACACCAACCAATTGTACATAAGCTATTTTGGGGAAAATATGGTAGAGCTCTTATTCCACATTGTCCTTCAACTTTTCCATTTATTACCTCACAATATGAGGATACCTAGCATGAAAGTAAGAGAAATGTCTATCGAGAACATGACTAGTTAGGGATATAACTTTGGTAGGGACAAAGTATAAAAGATCACAAAATCAGCACATGTAGGAAAGGTAACTTTTGTACTTGAGTTGTATGAAAAATATTAACTATTTCTTAATCTCTCAAAATGCAAAAAACAAACAAACAAAAAATTAACACCCAGAGTAACAGAAGTTTCCATCTCAGTGCAATAGATAAACTTCAAAGATATATTTTCTAAACATAGTGTTCATTCAGAAACTTCGCTTCAGTTATAGAATGGAGCCTGGAAGTTTATCATACACATTCAAAAGTGACACTGACTAAAGACATTCTACCAATACTGTTTTTTTCCCAATGTATGTTTTAATAGATAGCATCTATTCAAACTTAAGAAAAGTGAAGCAAAAATAAATGGCATGCTTCTAAATGTAAGTGACATCATGTGGTAAGTGAATCATTACATTAAACATACAGACTAAAACTCATGTCTGTGAAAATTTTCTTTCTTGGCTCCAAACTAGAAAAATATTAGTAAATATTTTCTTTGAATCTCCGTGTCTTCTTTTAATGACAGGGGGAATGATATGAATAAATTATACTCAAAAGAAATAGAGAAGGACAGTGGATTAATTAGAAACAAATACAAGACTTAATGCACCATATATGAATTAAATGCATTGTCAAGTAAAAGAAGGCACAATGTTCTGTGAGGAGCTAAAAAATAATGACATTCATATTTTATTGAGCAAAGCATAATTCAGTAAAGAATAAACGAGTGATGAAAGGGAAAATTAGAATTGTCATGAAAATGCTTCACATCAGATTACTTGACAGGACAAATTTTTTGTGGAGATTTCAACATCGAGTTAAATAATATTCAAATAACTTAAAAAAACAAACATTAAAAACAAAGTATCATTTTTGAGAAATATCTATGAGAAATTAAACTAATTTAATTGGACATTTCTTTAATAGTTTGATATTCTTTGTCATAGCAAGGAATGACCATAAGCCAGGCCATATACCTGTTTCTTTCTTTCTTTTCTTTTTTTTTTAAAGACAGAGTCTCATTATGTCACTCTGAGTAGAGTGCCATGGCTTCCCAGCTCACAGCAACCTCAAACTCTTGGGCTTGAGTGATTCTCTTGCCTCAGCGTCCCAAGTACCTGGGACTACAGGCACCCACCACAACACCCGGCTATTTTTTGGTTGTAGTTTTCATTGTTGTTTGGCAGGCCCAGGCTGGATTCAAATCCGCTAGCTCTGGTGTATGTGGCTGATGCCCTCGCTGCTGAGCTACAGGCACTGAGCCCATATACCTGTAGTTAAATCAATGTTTTGTGAAAATGCACTACCTATGGACTATGAATTGACTAAAGGATTTTTCAGAACCCTAACTTTTGAATGATCTGTGATGAAATTGGTCCTTTTTCAGAACTAGCAATTTGGGGAAGATTATAATCTTACATAAGTATGAAAATTAGTATATGTATATCCCTGAAAAATACTTGATCCATGATATTAGCCAGTAAAATAGTTATATGTGCTTTTTCTATTTTAAATGTCTAAGAGAAACTCAATATTAAATTTATGATTTTAAATGAAAAGACATATTCAAAACATTTTGTTATAAACTAGTTGAAGAAAAATGTTTGAAAATATTATAGAAGCTATGGATAATTCTCAAAAATAAATGTATGAGTATAGTGTTATAATAATAATATCCAGACTATATCCCCTTCAGATCATCCCTTTGGTAAGCAGAACTTTAAGATTGTTCTACCTAATCTTTGGTTTTGTATAAACCCCTGTCCTTTCAGTTTGTGTGTAAAACCTTTGACTATAATGAGACATCCATGCCTAGATTATGGTACATTAAACGGCAAAGGGAAAATTATGTTGAGGACCTAAAAAAAAATCACATAAGTTTGTAAAAGTAAGGTGTGTTGGTTTATTATTGTTTGTTTGTTTCTTATTTTTTGTGTACAGTGCTGTAGTATCAAAGCTCACAGCAACCTCAAACTCTTGAGCTTAAGCGATCCTCTTGGCTATAGCCTCCCAAGTAGCTGGGACTATAGGCATCCCCCTCCACAATACTTGAATAATTTTTCTATTTTTTTCACACAGGTAATTAGAAAAGTTTTAATGATTAATGTTTAGACATCATTTATGGTGTGGGTATATCCAGATGAGCTAAGCACAGTTTGACAGCACACTGTAGAATGTTATATATAATTCCTGTATTGGAATATGTAAAGACATCTGTGAATTAGTACCTAGGAATGAAGACATATATTTGTAAATATGTACATTCTAGGTTTGATAAGGTAAATGTAAACAAATGTCATGACTCCTTTTAGCCGGAAAACCCACAAGACTAATAGGAGAACCAATCAGCTCTCTATAATATGAATTTGCAAAATTAAAGCATAGAAAACTGATATTTACATAAATATCAAACCAACAATTAGTTTATACATCAATGACCTTCTAAGATGTGTCATGAGTGCCATAAATGTGATTTTACCCCAACAGAGAAGGCTAAATTCTGACACTAAAAATGACACGCATAATCGTCTACTTCTGTTTGAACACTGCCTCAAGTGTGAGAGACACGATTTTATGATAAGCAGTCTGCAGTACATAATTTTAAATAAGACATTCTAAACGAATTTTTAGATTGCAAGCAGGTACTATTAGATTTACATGAAACAAGTTAACTCTATCCAATTTCTCAGTTCTCTTATGCTGTAGTTATCTGCTTAATTTTACCCTAATTGTTTTGAGACAGAGTCTTACTTTGTTGCCCTTGGTATAGTGTCATGGTGTCATGGGACCTCAGACTTCCTCAGTCTGGTCTTGAACTCCTCCATTTTACAGCAGAGAGGAATTCAGAGATTGAGGCACATGAGATCTGATGTGCTCTTGCTGACTTGGAGAAGAAACAGGCATATGGAAAGGAATACAGGGAAGCCCCATGAAAGAAGAACAGCCCATCATTTTACAGAGGAATCGAAGATGAGGAATATAGGTAATTCTATTGAGTGGCAATAAATGGTTCTGGGGAGGATGAATAAATACTTGAGAGAATGAATGGATGGGGAGAAACAAAGTGACTTGTTAATAATTTTCTCTGGAAATTAAATTAGTGTGAGAGACAGGTATTATATTTAAAATGATTTGGGCCAGGTTGGTTGCATTCTTGATCTTCTTTTCTGTGGTATGCTGAGCTAACAGGAAATTGAGAGGAATTATGTTGTTCTTTTTTGTTGGGTCTGTTTTTTTACACCAATGAGTCTTATATGGGGAGAAATTTCTTGAGCACATTCATTTGCCCTATCTGGAACTTTCTTAGAGTTAGTGACTGTGGAAAGACTGGTCAGATTAGTAGTGTTATTGAGTTAGTGACTGTGGAAAGACTGGTCAGATTAGTAGTAAAGTAATAAGATATCTGAAAAGGGAGATAAGAACATAAATCAGAATGAGAATAAATAAGTAGGACAGGTCTAAGCACATTCACCTACATCCCATTAAGACAGTCCCCCATTCCTCCCTTATGGAGATTCCCCCATTCTTCACTTCATTAACCTGATGAAGAATACTTACCTTATCTTTTAATACATTAACTGTTATGTGAGCTGTATTTAACTCATACTAGTTTTGAGGCCAGGCCCTAATGAACCATATATAACTCACATATCTTGATTTTAGTAGCAGTGTGATGTGTAGGCAACTCATGCTGCCATACTGTTGCATACATGTTACATGTTGGGTGGCCACTTGGATAAAATTCTGCAGTTGGTTCATGAAATTCTTACTTATTTATGTTCCTAGTTACAATTAATATTGACAATTTTTCTTAAAGTATGAATTAAATGAAGAGAAGTCAATAATTTTTTGTTTATTTTTGTTTAGCAGGCCTGGCCAGGTTTGAACCCACCAGTCCCAGAACATGTGGCCAGCTCCCTAACCACTGAGCTACAGGAGCCCGACCAAATTTCATTTTTCTCTTTATGTTTACCTTTAAATCACACTTAATCCTGACAAGTCCAGAAAAACACTTACATTTATGAACTGTTTTTCAAATTTTTACTTTAATTTTTACATTACTAATTTTCAAGTTTTTATATTGCTTTTTTATTGACGTATGTTTTAGGAAAAAGCATTCTACACAAAGGTACACATTACATTTGCTGCATTTTCATGCTGTCTGTTTACACATTTTCATGGCATATTCAAGTCCTTTCTTAGTTTGTGTTTTTCATAGAAAACATCTTCATCTGGCAGAGCCCATGTTCACGAGAGAACAAGTGACAGATGGCAGTAGGAGGGACAGTACTGCAGCGGGTATTTCATCTGTCTGGAGAAGTTTATACAAACTTGTTTTATGAATTTTATGATTGAATCTTCTTTTTGTTCACAACTCTGTAGAGAACACCAAGTTCACTAAAGCTGATCCTAGGATTACATCTATTGCTAATTATCTGACCCACTTTAGGCTATTTTGCAAAGAACATGAATATGACTTCAGTTGATCTGAGAGATCATTGAATGTCTTTTAATTATTATAAACTATGATTATATGTGGTTTTCTATCATACCTTTTTTTTGTTTTAACTACTTTAGCTTCTTTGCCACTTATAGAACTTAGCATCAGTATGTCTCTCTTACACTTCCCTTTGAGGATGACAGGTCCCATGTCACTTTCTTGAGCAACTACTTTGTTCCTATTCAGCTTCACATTTACTATACCTGGTGAGTTTAGTTTCCTTGTCCACCAGAAACCTAGAACACTCAAGGAATTGATAAGCTATGTGGATGCTGGTGTGGTTCGTGTATTAAAAATGTCCACTCTTAAATTTCCCCTTAATTTTTAGTGTGCCCACCAGAAACCTAGAACACTTGAAGAGTTGAAGAGCTAGGTGGTTGCCAGTATAGTACTTGTTCATGTATAAAAATATGTCTACCCCAGTGTAGGAAATCTTCTATTAGCTTCATGAAAACTGAGGATGAAAAAGTAATGCCAGGTCTTGTCTCCTTCCCATAATAAATTTTCACATTCTAGGTATAACTATCTTTTAAACAAAGTGTGAAAAATTTTATTCCAATCTATGGCGCTTGTTTTTAATGTACTCAATGAAACTCAAATGTCCATAAAATGGCAGCATACATATTTTTCAATGCGTATTTCCTTTTCTGGAACTACAGTAACCTGAAGCATTTCAAGAGGATGGTAAGGAAGTGACTGGATACGGAAGAGATGGCCACCAGGAGGACATTCTTCATTGTTAGAGAAACACCACATCATTAGGAGCATTTTGAAGCCAGTGTCTTATATAAGCTCCTTCACTGAATTGTCATACAAAATATGTTTTGGCAATACTCCAGAAATCTTGGCTTCTTGCTCAGACCCATCAAAATAAAACTCTCCAGCATCATTCCATTTCTTGAGAAGGAACATCATACCACTTTTTTAGTCTGTAGTGGGGTTTACATTACCCTTTTGTAAAGTAGGGTTAGTGTAGATATTAGTTTTCTTTACCATGTAGTCAATAATGTCACCTATTACAAAAAATTTGAAAAAATCATACGGTGTTTTGTCATGAAGCTTTACATAGTTTTAGTTGGAACACCAGGGATACTTTCAACAAGGTCAAAAATCTTCATGTTACTTCCTGAAACTGGACCCCAGGTCAGAAAACTAATGCTAGTCATTACAGGTTCTTCAGAAATATCTGACAAAGAATCACTCTCACTGGAATCAGGAGAAACTGATTCAATTGTTTCAGTAACAAATTTGGAAGGTCATTTCCCACTGAAAAGATTTGTGTATAATATTGTGGATTTTCTCCTTGGGCTTCAACTGCTGTCAAAACTGTCCGCACTATTTTTCCTAGGATGGTATTCCTCTGAATAATCACTAAATAGAACAACATCTTCACCACTTGTGTGTAAAAATTTTGTTCACCATTTCCTCTAACAATTTCTTACACTCCTTTACTTTAGACATTTTTTCCTGAGAATGAAAAATACAAAATAAATGTATGTATGTGGTGATTACATCTCTGGTTTCAGAAGCTATTCCAAAGTAGAATCATTGAATAGGTGGGAAGGTCCATAGCAAGCCCGCACTCTGTGAAACCTCTGCTCAATTTCCATTGCCACTGTATGTCTTCTCACCTCCTGCTTTAGCTGGCCTGCCCAAGCACAAGACTCATGCTGGACCATGTTATTCCAATAACTTCCAATTGCCCATTTCACTTTAAATGTCTGCCTGATAGCTCTTTGAAGGATATGATAGTATGCAGCAATGTGACAGTGTTGCACATACTTAGGAAGGTGATTCAGAGGTCCCAGACCACCCAGGACCACTCCAGACACAATTAAATACTTTTGGAATGACAAAAGGCTCAGTTCTTAAAAAAAAATTCAATTAAGTATTGAATCTGTGAGTCACATACAAATCATATGGAGTACAGTGTAAAAATTGATTCTAGTTCAGCATGAGTTGCATGTAACTCACACACAGAAAATAATAAAAAATAATAAATCTTTCATTAAATTAGAAAGGATCATTTTGGTTTGAAGTGTTTTTCTATTTTCATAATAAATTGCTGTGGCCCCAAGACAATTTTTTTGCTATTGTCCCAGTCAACGTGTAGATCAGTCTCTATCTGACCTGAGTGGTTTGCATAGAAATAGCATATTTCAGCAATAATGGCACACAGCTCCTCCCTGTTGGACTATCAAGGTATTCAGGGCATCGCAGTTTTGAAATATGACAGAGGCTAGGTTGTGGACCTCTCATGGAAAAGCTCTCTGTGATTAGATAGAGATATTACTGAACTCTTGTTCTATTACTGTGGAGACATTCAAAACTGCCTTTTCAATCTCATAAATTTAAAATCCCAGCAAAAGAATCTTGAGCACTGAAAAAAACTTAGAATTCTGACATCCAAAGTAGGTTTCTTGACAATGTCACATATAATACACTTGTGTGGTACCCCTTTATGAATGAAAGAGACCCGTTTGTAATATGGGTGACTTCTAAGGTCGAGTAGCTTCTAACAGAGGGTGTCAGATAACAAAGTCCACGGCATTCTGACCATCTTGCTGCAAAACACTTGTATACTTAATCACCATGCACCATAAAAAGACCAGTGTTATTTACAAGTAGGGTCACACTGGAACCTGTGACCTCCCAGCCTAAAACTTGCTATCCCTGTTCTTCCTCTTATGTACTTCCATGTCCCTAATTTCCATGGTTCCTGCCAGTCTGTGAGAACAGAAAGAGTTATAAAATATTTTATATAAAAGGCCTTTGGTCCAAGTCTGGTGGTTACAGGGCTTGGTTTTGTGTCCTAACCAAACCAATCAGAATTTTTCTGTAGCCATATGTCATAGTTAGTGTCTGGTACCTTAACAATGGATACAAGTTATTAACCCCAAGTTGCACAGGCCTGGCTCAAGAATCCTCCATAACATCTGGTGACTTGACAACAATTGACATCATTAGGGTTAGCGAAGCATCATCTAAGAGGTGCAAGAATATTGTGGAATAAATGTAGGTTCTCACAGCAGCATCACCCAAACATGTCACCCAGAAAAGATTTAGCATAATCCCTGTTTTTAATTCAGAAGAAAAAATTTCTTTCTAGTGACTTCACCTGAGCAAAAGAAAGTCCTTGAACTTGCACAGAGGTTTTTCTGTGTCGAGTTGACTACCAGGAGGAGAAGCAGCATGATGAATTTTTTTCTTGGGTAGTGGATGTGCCATCTTGTTATACATTTATCTTCTGGGCTGGATCTGCCAGGCACTCAGAATGGCAGAAAAAGAAATGAAAGAAGGTTCCTTTGCATGATCTAGATGTTAGCTTAACCAGAAAGTAGACTGATTAATGTGGCCAGGATTTGAAAGACTAGCACAAAAACATAACCGGTTTGTGTCTAACCTACTAACAGTGCAAGTTAGTCATAACACAGCATAATTTGACAGAAAAATCATATTGGAAGTTGAAAAAGGAAAATGGGATAGGAAAAATGGGGCTCATAAGACAGTGTCCGAAAATGAAGTCCTCAAAAGAGAAAGATTTCCTCAGAGCTTCTCCTGTTCTCCTGACTCTCACTCCCATTCTTCCTGGCAGCTTGCCATAAAAACTAGAATCTCTCTCTTGTTTTCAGAAATATCTAGGAAAAAAAAACAACCCCCAAAAGAAAACAACCCGTAGACTCTCTTTTTCTTAAAGCAGGTCATAAAAGCAAGATCCTATTTTCCCCAAGCCAGCCATATAACCTAAAACTATTCTATATAAAGATGAAACCACATTTATAAGTCAATAAAGAGGTATAAGATGAGAACAGCGCTAAGGACCTAAAAACCTGTGAAGGCACAGGCCTATACAAAAACTATGATAATAATCAGGCACTGTCCACTTGTTTTCTTAATAGTAATTACTCAATGTCCCTTTATGTGCATCCTGTAAATGCTACTCTGCGCTGACGTAGTTAGAGGTCATAAAGGTTCCTAACTTTCTTTTTACATAACATCACCCTTGTGAAACCTAAGGCTAGTTTTTTCTAGGGCCTGCATTCCAGTGGAATTGTGACCCACCCAGACCAGTGGTGCATAATGAGGAACTGATTCAACTGGTATTTTCACTATACCACAAGAACTGCCTTAGCAAAGAAAACAATTTCTACACCTCCATGGTTGCACCAGAACCCAGGTAATTAACAGACCAAATTGCCTAGTCTTACCCCAACCAAACTGTCTTTAAGAGTTTCTCTCAAATTTTTGAGATGGATTTGAGAAATCCCTCTCATTCCCTCACATGGCATCTGTGATATTAAATCCTTTCTTTGCCATAACACCTGCTGTCTCAATGTATTGGCTTCCTCTTGAGCAGGTGGCAATGAACCAAGTCAGTGGTAACAAAATGGGGGCTCATGTGGCATTACCCTTATGGACAAATACCCCTTGTTTGACACATTTGGGGTGGATTTAGAGACATGCCCTAGTGTAAGGTGATCAGATTTTAACATTGGTAAAGGGACACCATTGACTGGGTGGGGTGGTGGGGTTCTTAATTAAAAATTTGGTCTATATGGAGCAACAAAAATTTTTGTAGAATGCAAAAAATAGTATTGTAATATATATATATTTTTAATTTCAACATAAGTACAATTTACATTAAAAAAATTATGTATAGGGTGGTGCCTGTGGCTCAAAGGAGTAGGGCACTGGCTCCATATGCTGAAGGTGGTGGGTTCAAACCCAGCCCTGGCCAAAAAAAAAAAAAAAAAAAAAATTATGTATAGTATTATTTTATTCTTTGGCATATTTCTCATTTGAGTGAATTTTTTTTAGTAGCTTGCTGTCATTGTTTAAAAGGCCATGAAATTTTTCACAAGAATTTGTTAAATTATATTTCACACATAAAATGGCTTTCAAAGTCTCGACACTTAATTGTGATTTTTCTGATGTCCACACTTCATTTACCGTAGAAAAACAAGTTCAGTCGCAGCATTAGTTCCTGGTAAGGACAGTGCGTATCCCACATGTTTTAGTGCAGTATTGTATGGAACATGGTTTGTTTCAAAATGATGAAATATTTCTAAACATTTGTTCTCTATTGTGATTTTTGCTGATGCCCAAGAGTTAACCTTTTCCTTATCAATATTTTTTTTAATAATGATATCTTGTAAGTTGTAAGTGTCACTTTTAAGGCTGGCGCTAGACTTTTTGCCTCCACTGTAAAATATAAATATATACGAGTACTGTCTGCTAAATTCATGAAATAAATAAATAAATAAATTACCTAAATTATTTGAATAGCTGATTTGTTGACATCATGTTTTTAACTAGCACTAGCACGCAGTACGATGTGTGTTGTCTGAGAGACAGTTACAAAATGTTTTCGTGGTTGCCAATGCCAAAAAATGCCATTGTTCATTAAGTCCAAACAATGGTGGTTGAATTCTACCAACTGATCAACAATGCGAAATTTGATAAGCAGTTCTCAATAATCAATTCTCAACAATTATTTGTTATTATTAAAGTTTAACATTATAAAATTAACAAAAATAACATAAAACTCATATCCTGGCGAAATAGCCACATAGCAGTGTTGGGACCAGAATTGCTGCTGAGAGACCACCACACACATGTAAAGACAAAAAGTGCTTTATTTTGCAAGCATATGCCTGGGCCACTCTTCCCTTCAGCTTGGCTGAAGGACGGGTGACCCCCTAGTGAAGTGAGCTGAGGTTTTTAAAGCACATAGAGGAATTTCATCAGGTGTTTTGTAAGGCTGGGCTGCTATTGGCTGAGTTGTTTATGGTTAGGGACTCTCTGGTAGGGGGTGGCTGCTCGTGGCTGCTCCAATTTGGCTCCTTCTGAGCTAATTGTCCTTGCCTAGAAGCGAGGGAGGGAGCCAGTTTCCTTCTGATACCTTGCACAAGAGGGGAGTAGGGAACTTACATTAGCCTTTTCATTTCCAGATGAAGTTACATTAACCTCTTCATTCCCAAATGGAATTACGTTAACCTTTTCAGCACCCAAACCATATATTCCCTTCCTATTCTCCTGCCATTCCCTAGCTTGTCGTGCGTTCTTTCCCAAAATCAGGACTTTTTTAAAATGCCGCTGCACACAGGACAAATTGTTAAAAATTAGGACTGTCCCACCAAAAGTGGAATGTCTGATCACCTTACCCTAGTGGTCTCTCAGTTCTCATATATTTAGGGCCATTTCTGCACCATCTCTACTGGTAGAACATTGTCTACCTAGGGTACTTGATCCTATTTACAGTAGAGAAATGGTTTCTGGAACTAGAAGAAGCCATGGTGAGTATTTAAAGAACATACAGTACTCCCCTTCTATTTGCAGATGATTTGGTCTATCTGGAGGTATTGTGACCCTTTTGTGGGTCTTGTTTGGCTTTCTCTACATTATGGGAAGAGGACTGTCTTGGGGAGATTCCACCCCAGTTGGATAGAGAATAGGGAGTCTATCTAGAACCCTCTTGAATTTTTGGTTTGACTTGTTTTGGAAGGACTTTGGCTTAGATATTCTCTTTAAAACAAGTGTACATTAATTAAAAATTAATGGCCAGAAATAGATTCTTTAAATTAGAAAATTTTAATTAAAATATATATATCAGAGCTGTCTTACTCTAAGTAATCATTTTATTTGTATTTATGAAAAGATCAGAACTAAAAGAAGAACATGTAATAATTCTGTGGCTATTCTTTACAATTCCCTTGAAAAAATTGAAGAGAAAATATCTCATCTAAACAAAGATAAAAATCCTCTGAGTACTATCTTGGTGGGGATGATGACAGAGGCCAGTTCACCTCATAAACTAATGGTTAAAGTTTTGTGCTTTCACTTCTCCAGCCTAGGTTGTTGAAAAACTGTTTTCCACCTCTTTGGAGATACCGCTTGCTTCTTTGATTAACTGATAAACCGAGTTAGGACTTACCATTTCACAAAGAGGGGTACTTTAATTAAAAAGCAGTGATAGCAGTGCGAAGCAGAGGCCCTCATTTGGGCCCCGGGGCTGGTATCAGGCCAACTTTTCCTGGACCCACTGTGGAGTACTTGGTGTTACATCTGCCCATCAGCCTGGGCCCCTGAAACACAAGAAGCAGCCTTTCCACCAGGCTGCAAGCCTCTCAAGTGTCGATTTCTAGTGGAATCTTACTCCTTCTTGTACTGCTCTACAACTTTTTCTTGTGGAAGGTAGGTTCTGGCACTTCTCACTCAGAGTCATAACTGAGGTTTTTTTTGTTTTGTTTTGTCTTCTTTTTTTCAACTAAATTGTTTTCTTCTTTCAGAGATGATCTGGCAACCAGTGTCCCCAGTCAGCCATCTCATCTCCCTCTTTTTGTGTATCACAATTCTAAGTGTTTCTTTGGTACTCAGTGCTCTTTTCCTGGCATTTAGAAACTATAAGATTGAAACTACAGCTTTGAATCTCTCTATGGTAATAAAACAAGAGCTCAATATCACTATACAAACATTGGGAACACTTCAGTAGAAGTGAACAGCCTCGCCTCCTTTATATTTAAAACTCACTGAGTCCTACATGCCTTCACAGCCCAACAGGGAGCAACTTACACAGTTATTGATAAAAAATACTGTTTCTACACAAACTGCTCAGGGCAAGTATAAACTTAGAAGGTAAAATAAATATTCTCCATCAGATTAACGAAGACCAATTCCCCAAGAGGGAAGAGTGCTTTAATAGCATACGGTGAAATGTACTTAAATCTGTTCTTCTTTACGTATTTTCATTCTAATCTATGTTTTTCCCCCTTTTCAGATCTTGTTCCTTAGCTACTAACCTGATCTTTCTCTCCACAGTCACCAATTCAGCTTTAATGTGTAAAAATTCTAGGGAAGTTCTAGACAGGGAGAATGGAGCAGTTCAGGAAATTTCATCCTGAAATATGATGCCTTAGTATAAAGAATATTAAAGGCCGTGCAAGATTAAAAAGAAAAAAAATTGGAAGGGGCTTTCCCTCTATCTGCATAATCAGAGGGACCCATCAAAAGAATAATGGTCTTCCCATTCTATGCTTTTGTCTGTCTCAATATATTGCAGAAAATAAAGTAAAGAATGCAACCAGAACTGGGCCAAATCATTTTAAAATATAATAAATGTAATATCTGTCTCTCAGGTTAATTTAATTTGCAAAGAGACTCATTTACAAGTCAATCTGTTTTCCCCACCCATGCATCCTCTCTACTAACCACTAAAACAGAATTTTCTACATCTCTCAACTCCGCCAACCATCTAAAAGAATGGCATAAAGACCTCTACATCTCATTGGGACATTGAGTAATTTCTCAAAAGAGGAAAATAAATCTCTCTTTTTTAAATTAATCTGCCTTAATTGTGTGTTTATTTTTCAGTGAACTTTCAGAGGAAAGGAGAGGTTTTCCCCTACAACAGCAACCCATGAACCATATCCAAAATTGTTAAAATAATTAATGAATATGCATTGAGTGAACATTGCAACATAAAATTGTTTTGGGGAGACAGAAAGCTCTTCTATCTTTTAATCAGTTATTTTTGACATTTCTTTGATAGTGTTTAAGACGTATTCAGAAATATGTAGATGGAAGATAAGTCTCAATCTCTCTATCTTGGAATAATTTTTTTTACATTTCTCTGTGTGGTGCTTTGCAAATCCACCTACAAAATTGTTATGCTAAATAATTTATTTTCTTAAAAAGTGCCCCCAAATATTTACAATATTATATAATAAAATAAAGAAAAAATAAGGCTTACCAAAATGAATCCTTGTTTATTTTTATTTATATCTAATTACTTTTTAAAAAATATGCCAATGAACTGCTTTCAAATATTTTCCCAATTGTAATGATTTATATTTTTAATAATTTTCCTGTCTAACAAGAAAAGGTAATTCTAAAACTGGGCATTAAAAATATGACAGTAAATTAGTCATAATATATATTTTATGTACATGCCAATAACACTCACTTTTGACCTCTATTTCCAAACTCTTCTCGAAAATAAATACTAACAAATACATTTTCCAATTCCACACTCCTCAAATTAATAGGGATCTCAATCCTAATACACTTAGAATGAAATTCATACTGCTATTCTCCATTTTGCCCCACAAATCTCCTTTATCTCTCCCACTTGGATAATTATCACCTATAAATCCAAATCTGCAAATAAACCCTTGATTTCTATTAACTGCTGTTCGCCATATGTAACCCTTCATCAAGTCCCTTTGGTTCTACCATGTAAAATAGTCTAAATCCCGCTCATTTCCATTCCTGCCATTAACTCTACCTGTGGTGCTGCAGAACTCTAAACTGCCTTCCTGTTGTCAAGCTACAAACAAGCCTTATTCCATGTAATCACTTGGGCGACTTCTTAAACATGCATTGCTAATAATATTTTCCTGCTTAAGATCTTTTACAAAGTTCATTACGGAAGATTTAGCTTTCACCAGGATGGCTCAAAACAAAGAAAGTATAGATAGCAACAACAGGTGAGCAAAAGCTCACAGAATACGGATGGTGGTCCACATCTGGAAATTGAGGCTGGTGCAGAAGAACAAAGTTGGCTCCAGGGGATCAGCCAATCCTTGTTATAAAACCTGAATTTTTTCAGAATGAATGTAAAACCTGAAGATTTTCTGGAATAAGAGCAAACCATAGTACTAAATGTGAAAAACAGAAAAATAGGTTTTTAAATTTGATTGTCTTGAGACAAAGCACCGACTCTTGACCTGTGTACATAGAAAGAGCATAAAGTCAAGGAAACTGTCATCAAAACTAAGCACACAGGGATTCAGACCACCAGCCAGGATGAACATAGTAGCTTCTGTCAGGCTTCTTGATACTCATTTTGATGTAAATTTTAGAAGAAGCAGAAAGGAAGAAGGTGCCATTGTTATTTTGATATTTTATATAAGCATAAAATCACATAAATGTTTATATGTCTGCATAGAAATAAACAGACACACATAATGCTGACAAAATAAGATCTGATCAAGTTACTGTGCATACCAAAGAATAGTTTACAAATGAGGAAACCTCAAACCCCCAAATGTGCTAGTGATACAGGATTCCACCACTCAGGGCTAGACAGGTAGCCGCCCCCACACACACCCATATCCAGGCACAAGCGGACTGCCTTTTTGGGGACACACCCTCTGGGCTCTGGTAAGATCATGAACAAAGCAGCCTGAAATGGTTTTTTGAGTGATTCCACCTTGGGTAGGAGCACATACCCTAATCCCTTCTCAGGGACAAAGACTGTAAAGGACCTGATAACCTCACCCTAGTGGAGGAGGAACTACATGCAGTCATTTGTTAATGTATTCATTAACCTTGAAAAGAGGTTTTTCCATCTACCAACTCCTACCCCTAGGTAAAGGGCCAGTGCAGAGACTCCTCAGTTCAGTTCTTTCCCCCTTTCAGCTCTGGTGCTTTTTACTTCTTCTGAATTCCTTTCCAACTTCTAATAAAAATCCTGTCTTACGGCTAATCTCCATGGGTTTGTTCTTAGAATCCCTAAGACCAAGGACCTACTGAAGACAGAAATTCCGGTATTACTAGGACTACAGGTGTAAGCCATGGCACCCAGCCTCTTGCTTATTTTTTAATGTAGACATTTATTGCTATGAATTTTCCTCTTACAAGTCTTTGTAAGATTTGCCTCACACCTCAATCTTCAGTACTCTTTTTGTTCAAGTAGTTATCATGTTTATATGAAAAAGAAAGTCTCTTAATTATGCTATATACAGTCAGTCAAATTCACATTTTGTCTAATTCCTATAGCAATATTCTCAAGCCTTTATTCATCAGGAACCTGAATAGGGGCAACAAAAGAGGCTTCAAAGAGAACTGGAAGAAAACCTTTCCTTATAAATACGGAAGTCCAAAGTGGCTGTTGAAACAGCATGCCAGTCCAGCCAGTACTGTGACTCAGGTGATCAAGCTCTTTCTGCCCAAAATGCGGTTTCCGTATTTGTTGTTTTCTTTTTTTTTTTTTTTTTAAGAGTTTCATTCTCTGCCCTAGGTAGAGTGCTATGGCATCATAACTCACAGCAACCTCAAACTCTCGGCCAAAGGATCCCTTTGCCTCAGCCTCTGGAGTAGCTGGGACTATGGGAAAGTGCCATAATGCTTGGCTAGTTTCTTTTCTATTTTTAGTGTAGATGTCCTCACTCTTGCTTAGGCCTGACTTCAGCCTCCTAGACTGCTAAGATTTCAGCCATAAGCTGCCTCATCGCCCCAGTTGCCCTATTTGGATGTAGGGTAACAGTGCACATCACAAAGACCCAACTCTTAGATCAGCACTCAGCAATCTTCAAAAAAAAGGAAAACAATATACGTATGAGGTAGCCAAAGCCATCAAAGACCAATAGATAAGGACAAAGACACTTAGAGTTGCATGGAGCCCAGTGAAAGAACATCACAAACAATTTCAAAGGAAGAGAAAAGATATTTTATACCTTTCCATACCCACCTATGTGTCCTGGTGGAGGGGAGCTCTCTCCACTCACTATGAAAGAGACTCACTTCCACCTCCTTGGAAGTGCACTAAACTTTCTCTGTGTGGATTTACTTTTGCTTTCTGTTCACTCACCCACACTGTTGCTGTCTTAGCTTTCAGCGTCTCCTCACTTTCACTTTCCATTCCCGCAGCGTGTGCCTCTGGCAGAGGCTGCCAATTTTGCTGAGTAATCAAACCAGGTCAGTGGATTCTCTGAGTCAGAAGCTGCACCCCAAGGCATCGCCACTGATTTTTAATGTGAACTTTCACATAGAATATGTCTTTATAATTTCTTTCTATCTCTGTAACACACAAAACGGGGAATGGTAGAACTTAAATGTATAAAACTAAAAGACTATTTTTAAATGGTTTATATTTTGTATATTGGTAAAAATAAATAAATATAATATAATACATGTAGCTTTTTTTAATACATTTCTTGGGTGGTACTTTATAAGGCAGTCATTTAACTGCTTGATTTACTTGTAAATGTCTGTTTTTAATGATTACGTCTAAGAAAATTATACCTCACCAAACTATGTGGAAACCAAAAGGAAAAATTACATAGTGGGCTGCATGAACTAAATCATATTTTATTTTCTATCACAATGTTTAATTTTAATTTTTAAAGATCAACTCTTATATGATAATTTTCACTGACACCAAGCAGTTTTCTTAAAGACTAATTAGTATATATTATATTTTAAAAAACTGGTTACATTTTCAAATTTTACAGGAAAATTTTATATGGAAAAATTTAATGAAAGGTTTTGGACCTGTGGATGAAAGATTATTCCAAGGCATGAAACAGAAAGAAAATAGAATCCCCATGCTGTAGGAATAATGTGGTCTTTATTTCCACCTGGATGCAGGTGGGGTGAAATCAGGAAAGGAATTCCACATGTGGGTTATGGCGGATGGGGGTTTAGAGGGTCCAGGAGAGCAGCAATTGGTGGCATTCCTGTTTCCTGGGCAGGACATGAGTCTGAACCTTGCTAAGGGGTCATGAAGCTGACCCTTCCTGGGCAGGACAGGTCTATTTGGGCAGGTACACCTGATTCTATCATTGAATAGGTTAAGTACATCTTTTCCAAGTCTCATAAAGTATTACGGGGGTTTTTGTAGGTGAGATATTTTCCAGTATTCATAGCAGAATCACAATGTGTGATTTGCAGAGAGATGACAAGAAAGTGAGCTAGAGGATGTAAGTATGATTCCTTTAGGTAAAGAACACAAAACATAGCTGCATTAAGATGGACACCAGATCAGAGTGATACAAGGCTCCCCCATTTAGGGCTGGAGACGAATTCCTGTTTTTCAGGCTTCAACAGATTTCTTTTTCTCCAAATTGCACTCTCTGAATACAAGCAAGGCAGTAGAAAAGCAGTTTTGTCAAGATTTCATCTTAGCTGGGCTTTTTTTGAAGGGACTCTCTATTTCTTTGGATGCAGCTAGAAGGACTGAATTTTTTTGTTAACACACTCATTCCCTAATTGACACTGAAAAAGTGTCTTCTGTCTTCCTCACCAAGCATAATTTTCAAGACCTCCTTGTTTACAAACAGTATATAACCCCCTAGACAAAAGACCCACAGGACTTCCCACTTGGGTCTCCCCCCTCTGCCAGAGGCTCAGGGGACTTTTATTCCTTCTGTATTCCTTTCTGTCTGATAAATCCTGATTTGTGTGGTCCATGTGTTCATTCTTCAAATCTCTGAGGCCCAGGACCTACTGCAGAAGGAAATTCTGTCAACAATAGCACCTCCATCTAAGGTGCATATTTTGCTGTCACTACAAGGCACTTTGGTGCTTATTACACCTCCTGATGGAGATGAAGACTTATCCTATAGGATTGTCTCAGGCTCTTCCTACCTATTCAAAACATCAGCCATGTAAAAACTCCTGTAGAGATCCCCAACACAGTCTTGCATGGAGTGTGATTTGAAAATTTTCCTGTCAATTCTTGGTATAAGGTGGCTTTAAGAAAATTTGCATTTCCTCTAGGTGTGTGTGTGTAGGGGGGACCTTTTTCATGTAACTATTTTCAAACTTACTTCTTCAGAAAGCAAGTTTCTATTTAGAAGCAGTTGCTTTGATTTGGAAGAAATACTTTTTTTTTTTTTTTTGAGACAGAGTTTCACTTTGTTTCCCTGGTCAGAGTGCCATGGCATCATATCTCACAGCAACCTCAAGCTCTTGGGCTCAAGCAATCATCTCATCTCAGCCTCTGGAGCAGCGGGGTCTACAGGCGCTTGCCACACTCCTGGCCAATTATAGAGGCAGGATCTCAAACTTAAGAGCTCAGGCAATCTACCAGCCTTGGCCTCCCAAGAAGGAACATTTTAAATACACCTATTTGTTTGCTTTCCAAAATTATCTGCTTGTTGACATAATTCTGATATCTTCTTATTTGGGTGAAGATCAACAGATTTTAGATTGTATATTTCTACATATTCTATATATGCATGTATAACTATATTCAAGCTTACCAACTCTTTTGAATTAACTAGGTTCATCTGTAGGTCTTTGCTGTTTACATTTATTATGTTATGGAAGATTCAGAGTATATACAACACAAATAATATTCTCCTTATGATCATACCCTAGAGTATTTTTGATTAAAAGTTAAGTTAAAACAACCACTATTCAATGATAATACCAAAGTACTAATTAGTTTCTGCTATAACTAGTTTTTAAAATAAAATATCACTTAGTAAAAGTATTTTAGCATTGAAACATTGCATTATCCAAAAAAGTCTAATTCTTTTTTTTTTTTTTTTTTGAGACGGAGCCTCAAGCTATCCCCCTGGGTAGAGTGCCATGGCATCACAGCTCACAGCAACCTCCAACTCCTGGGCTCAAGTGAGTCTCCCGCCTCAGCCTCCCAAGTAGCTGGGACGACAGGCGCCTGCCACAATGCCCGGCCATTTTTCAGTTGCAGCCATCGTTGTCATTTGGTGGGCCTGGGCTGGGGATTCGAACCCGCCACCTTAGGTGTATGTGGCTGGCGCCTTAGGCGATTGAGCCACAGGTGCCGAGCCAAAAAGTCTAATTCTAAAATATAAAATAATAAAAAATTCCTTCAAACAAATATAAAATGAATACATATTAATGATTTTATTTAACTCATTAACTATTAAAAGAAACAATGAGATGTTACAACTGTATTCACAGAAGAATCCGGAGTGCCGAGCATACATTGGCAGAAAAAGAATGATGAAATAAATTCAAGATTAGAAGCAAAACTGGCAAAACCATCAACTATACAGGGTATTAATCAATTTAATTAAATGTAACACAATTTGCATTTCTATGGGGAAGAATCATTTTTATTGGTATGTTTTCTGCTACTACAAGTTGTAAGTAGCTCAGAGATAAGAAAAAGCATCATAGATAACCCAGAAGGATGTTTTAGACAGGATACTCCATAATCTTTATTCATTCAAAATTTTTCATAGCATTTCCTGACACTAGTAAGTATATTATAGGAAGCTGTACATTTTCCTTTCAGTTCTCTAACAAAAGTTTCAGAAATATTTGATGATATATTTCCCAAAGTATCAACTCTACTGTTCCCATGTGGGTTATTGTTAGGTTTTAGTTATCATTAATATATAACTAATATCAAACTCCAGTCTTCTTATGAAATAAAATTTATAGGAGGCCATTGTTTTTGACTAAGTTCTGACAATATGGCTCAACAAACAAACTGAATGGGAGTCATTCTTATTAAGTGTCACAAGATCAAAATGAATTTTAAGGCTTCAAGAAAATCCCCAAACAGATCAAACTTTCCCTAACAGCAGTAGATTCATAGGAATCAGTACATAAGAGCCCAGTGGATCTGAGCTAGTCTGCTAAAGCAGTCATCTCTGCTTTATCCCTTATGAGGAAAGTAACCTGAAATAAATTGATGTTAATCAATCCACTTTTTAAAATCATTTTCTTATTCCTTATTCAAGCTACCTTACACAAACCAACTGCTGCCTTATTTATGAATTAATAATTAAGTCAATAGATCATTAAAATTGATTTGTTAAAATACATCCTTTTGACACTATATTCAATTCACATATATACAAATTTTTGTTGAGTGTATATCTATGCTTAGAACTGCTGGGAACATTTTATTCATATGTTTAACTTTTGTAACAACATAGTACCAAATAGTTTTCCAAAGTAGTTACATTAGCTTAGAACCACAACAGCTGTATAAGAAAGTTCCAATGTTTTCACAACATTGTAAACATTCAGTATTATTTGTATTCTGCAGTTCAGGTATTTTGATGAGGGTAAATTAAGATTTTGTGTGTGTATATGTGTGCACCTGTGTGTGAGAGCGAGAAAGAGAGAGAGAGAACGTTTGGATATTTTTAAAGTAAATTTCTTTGGTTTTCAAATGTGCAATTATATTATCTACAAAGACATGACTTTTACAACCATTTTTGAAAATTGTAATAAAACTTTCCCTTTTTCAAGTAAATTGGCTAATACTTCTAAAGGGAAGTAGTTAAATGCTTGACATATAGATGAATTTATAGAAAAGGCGTCTAGTGTTTTCTCGTTTTATATACAATTTTATATAACATTTTAGAATGCGAAGTGAACATATTACATTACTCTCATGTAATCTTTTTGACACAATGCACATGAACTCCATCACATGACATTGGCTAAGTTCAGAGGTGGTTACACATTTTTTGCTTAAATATTAACATTGGAATTCTATGTTTTTACATGTATTATTCTTCACATGTGAGGTTCTATTATCTTTGGTAATATTTACTTGGCATAGTATAGAAATATTAATGCCACTTTACTATTCTCTTATCTCAAAGTGGAATTTTAAAGAAAACTTTCAATCTTACACTAGGTTTCAAAAAAGTAATTTTGAAATGCTTTTCTGTTTTTTATGTTGTAGAATAGATTCAAAATGTATTTGAGTTTAATATTTCAAAATTTTATTAAAGTGTAGAAGAAACGACATTTTTAAGATTTCAAATACTCAGAAAATGTATTTAAAAAAAAAATGCGTTTTTTGAGACAGTCCCTGTTGCCCTGGATAGAGTGCTGGGGCATCATCATTGCTGACAGCAACCTCAGTTCCTTGGGCTCAAAAGATATACTTGCCTCAGCCTCCCGAGTAGCTGGGACTACGGGAACCTGCCAAGACACCAGCAAGGTTTTCTATTGTTAGTAGAGACCGGGTTTCACTTTTGCTCAGGCTTATCTTGAACTCCTGAACTCAAGCAATCCACCAGCCTTATCCTCCCAGAGTGCTATGGTTACAGGCCTGAGCCATGGTGGTACCTGGCCTTAAAAATCAAATTCTTATAGAAACCAAAAGAAGCATCTACTGGAGAAGGTGAGTACATGAACTAGAGCCAAGAACTGGATTTCTCATAATCCGCAGTTCTTAAATAATTTAAGAGAAATAAAACTGATAGCATTGTTTTAAAGTCAAAATTTCAAACCCTAGCAATTACTTTAACTTTGCTACATACTCTACTTAAATTTTTGCTCTCTCTGACTTCTAAAATTTCATGCTATGTACTTTAAACGCCGTTTTTATTTTTTGCATGTTTGCCTGCTTTACTTAACTGCACATTTATAATCTTTTTGTGTCACACTTCCCAGTGGCCTATTGTAGCATTCATTTATTATTTGTTTTCATTTTTTAAAAAGTCTATTTTAATGTCGTGGTTAACATGTGATGATTTTTAACTAACTTCTATTTCCTGTTTTTTCAGCTTGTGGAAGTTATTATAAAGGCTACCATAATTATTTTTACGCATAAGATTTTGCAAACATTCTTATGCCTGCATTTCTTTTTATCAACAGGAAAATAAATATTAGTGACTACCAAATTAGAAATTTAACATCTTTTATCATATTTTTGTTTTTATTTATGTCTCCATCATCTGCTGAAGACAAATTCCCACTTTCAATCTAAATACAACATCTTATAATTTTGCCAGCTTCTAACCTCTAGTCTTATTAACTGCCCTTTTCCTACTTAATGGTATTTTTTCCCTTGCAGTCTCACTGAATTATCTTTTTCAACAAATTGTTTCTTGTCCTTAGGCCTTTGCACACATTTTATCCCCTTGACTTGGATAAAATGTATAACCCTTCCTTAAGTTATTTGTTTATTTTTTTAAGATGGAGTCTCTCTCTGTCGCCCAGGCTAGAGTGCAGTGGTCCCATCATGGCTTCAGAGTTCACTGCATCTCAAACTCTCGGGCTCAAGCAATCAATCATCTTGCCCCAGCCTCTCACATAGCTGGGACTTCAGGTGCATGTCACCATGCCCAGATAATTTTTCCATTTTTCTTAGAGATAGGGGTCTTACTCTTGCTCAGGCTGGTCTCAAACTCCCGGCATCAAGCAATCCTTTCACCTCACCCTCCGAAAGTGCTACGATTACAATCACACCTACCCTGTCTCACTTATTTTTAGCTTACAGAAGTACACCTATTCCTCAAGCCCACTTTGAATATTATATCCACGGAAATGCCTTCCATTGTCTCTATGTTATTCTGGCTGCTTGCTCTGTGTTCTCATACTTCAATCCATTAACCACATGATTTGGTTTTGTTGGATCAAATGACTAAAATCCTTAATTAAAATGTAAACTATTTTGAGACAAATCATGGTTGTCATCTCAACTCCGATTTTTAATATTGATTTGCATTTTATTTAGAAGGCTTCTAATAATAAATATTTATTATTTAAGAACATTTCTGACAGTTTTCCCTGTATCTGTATCTTTTTTAAATTTAATTGATCATTAAATCCTAACTGTATACATTTATGGGGTACAATGTGATGATTTGATATACAATGTGGAATGCTTAAATCAAACATTAACCTTACTTATTTTTTGTGGTAAGACATTTATAATTTGCTCTTAGTTATTTTGAAATGTACCCTTACATTATACCCACCAAATGTCCTCCTTCCCTCTACTGTAGAACTGGATCTTAATGTACAATTCTTTAACAGGAAGTGTGGGGACCTACAGCAAGTTCATGAACCAATTTTTGGAAAATAAAGCTTTATCTGATATGAATGTCTCCGCATGTGTCTATGAAAGAATTCTATTACCTTAAAATATTTTGAAAGGCTATATTTTTAAGGCTTTGTTATGTAGAAATGCTTTCAAGTGATTAACTCTTGAAGCATTTTTTTTCCCATGAAAAACACAAATGTAATATTTTCATTGGGCCAACAGGTCCCAACAGGAGTACTTTGGAGATTATATATTTATGTAAGAGGAAAAAATTATATTTAACCATGTAAAATAGACATAGTCTACTCTGCTCAAGTGTATGTTACCACAATAAGAATTCGCTTATATGGAACTAGGCTAATTGGTTAATACAGATAATAATTATAATTATTATAATATAATATAATTATTATAACACAGATAATAATAATAATTGGTTAATTAGAAGTCTCATTAATGTGCACACATAGTGTTGTATCAGCAAGACCCAGCAACTGAATGCTAAGTTTACAAACATAGGCTAGGGGAAAGACTAGCAGGTGAAGTTCGCTTTTACCTCTCTGATCTTCCTTTTGGTTAAGCCTAGTCTTGATACCAGAATTTTGCTCTTCATTAGGCTGTTGGTCTTGGTGATTCAAAGAATGAATTCGTGGACCATACATCAGTGGTAAGACAGAATTTATTTATAGAAAAGAATACAGAAATAGGAGAGCTCCTGGCAGAGAGAAAAGTGCTCTCTCTCCTCTCTGTCTGTCTGTCTATCTGTCTGTAGGCTCTTTGTCTAGGGGTCTATATATTTGCCTGGGGCCCTCAGTAGTTACATTTAGCTTGTCTGGGACATGTGTCTGGGACATGTTTGGAACATGTCTGGGTCACAAATGCATGGCTACAGTCCCTGTCATTCCCAGGCCTAGAAAATGGGAATCCCCTGTCCACCCTCCAGCCCATTGGTTCTGCTGCTTTCTGCCACTGCACCAACATCACCCAGATGGAGGCAGCAGGTTCGTACCCCCCAGCTCCACAAGCTGGCTGGCATATCACTTGTCCTGTATCAGTCTCATGTTCTGCATTGGGAGAGATTATCCCTAGTTTTCTCTGAAAATTGTGGTGAGGAATTAAATATAAGACAAAGAGCCTGACCTTGACATCTATGGTGGCTACTACAATTCATGTAGAGTGTGATTTCTAAATATAATTTCCTCTACTTTTGTTCATCACATTCAACTGTCAAGTGCCTTTCTCACGTTATTTTCTGTCAAACAATATGTGTATCCAAACAGATACATGTTACAGCCAATGTTTTTCACAAATATGTATATACTGTTAGAGTGAAAACTTCTTTCTTTATATAATTTTAATATGTTTGATATAAGGGCAGCGGAACAAATTTTACAAACAAATGCAAAAAAATACGAAGTTAGCTTAAATATTTAAAAAGAGAAATATTACATCTACACATTTACACAATAGTTTTCTAATTTTATCATTTTTATCAACTAAGTTATTGTTTCTAAAATTCCCTAAGTGTACATAAACTCACTTAATAAACAACAAATGCACTGGCCTGCTACTCCATTAATCACAAGGCCATTATGCAAGACAATTTAAGAAAACACAAGTAACAATAATTTTTTCCTAGTCTATACAGGACAATGACCCATCCCACTTAATATATGAAGGAATGAAATTTTAAGTTTTCATGATTTATGCTTCTTGGTTAAGAAGCATAATGTTTTATTTTATAAACATTTTTGGTTGTAGGATAGTGGTTTTACAAAGATAGGTGAAAGGCAAATACAAAGTATGACAAACAGATCAATAGACTTTTAGGAACCTATTAGTTCTTCAAATATATACCAAATGAATGAGGTATATATTAAAGTGAAAGTCACAAGTAAGAAAAAAAAAAGTAGAAGAAAAGACTGTAATTGCTTTTCGGTAAAGCTTTAAAGGAATAAAGCAAAATGGTCTCAAAGAAAATCCTGCAGCTTTACAAAATGATTTGCTTGCCATTGAGACGATTAATTTCTAGTTTATAATGGGTTTCATTTCCACGCTTTTGCAGTGATACATTCATTTCATGCCCAATTTATACCAGAGTTAGCCAGAAAATCCCTTATATAGATAAAGCAGAGTTATATTTCATCTTATCTTCTGAGTTATATCAGCATGACATTCTGTAAAACTGGAAGATACTAATACAATCTACCAACAAAACGTGGGCAAAATCTGTCTTGGGTCTCTAATGAAAAAATAGATTATTTCTTTAATAATACACATAGCTTTCAGTTCAGCTGGTATAAATCTATTGATATTAGATAGAGTTTGAATCAGTTTCCAAACTTTAGGATAGCACTAGTCTTTGCTTTTATATACTGTATATATATTCTGTAAATGAATGCCATTAAATTATTCAAAATAGAAAATGTATATGAGAATGAGAATATACTTTAAAATAAGGTAAGAATTCTGTGCTCCAATTTTTTACAATATTGGAGCTATTGGTATCATTCTACTAATTTAACTCACCAATATTTTTAATATACCGTAAAAATCTCTTTTGAAAAGTTTTATATTTCTAAAAGTTTCAAACTAAGTAGTATAAATAACAACCAATATTTGCAAACTAAAAATGAAGAAAATGATAAACTAGTCATATGCAGAATGGAGATATATATATATATATGTAATTTTAAAATGCCATGATTGAGTTTTCATTTGAACAATGTGTACATTTTTCTTAATGAGTTTACACAAACATAGGATAAACATATATAATTCATGGATATTAATTAATTAGTTAATTAATAAATTTCATAATTTTTTTAAACAATGTGTTAATAAGTGCTTTTGACATCCTTAGGCAAAATACCTGAAACAAAACAAACATAAAACCCACAAAACAAAACCCAAAAACCTATAACTCTCATGCAGAAGTCACATCATATACACGAAAGTTGGTTGAATATACATCACTGTTTTAAATATAAAATATAAAGTTATAACATTTTTGAAGAAAACATAGGAGTATATATACAAATTAATTCAAAATTATTCATAGATTTACATACAAAATTATAAGAATTTTAGAAGGACAATCTTTGACATAGAACCTAAAGGGATAACTCATACTGGAAGACCTGCATAAATTGGTCTTCATCAAAAGTAAAACATTTTGCTTTTCAAGGAACCCTGGGAAGAGGCTGAAAGAAAATCCAGGCCCAGTGGCTTATGTCTGGATGGAATTTGATATAATAATATGCATTATTAGTCTTAGCATTCTGGGAGGCTGAAGAGGGTGGATTTCTTGAGCTCAGGATTTCAAGACCAGCCTGAGTAAGAGTAAGATCGTGTCTCTGCCAAAAATAGAATAACCAGCCGTGCATTATGTGGGTACCTGTAGTCCCAGCTACTCAGGAAGTTGAGGCAGGAGGATCACTTGAGGCCAAGGGGTTGGGGGTTGCTGTGAGCTACGATGATGCCATAGTACTCTACTCAGGGAGACAGTGCGAAACTTCATCTCAAAAAAGAAAAAGAGAAAGAGAGAGGATGAAAGATAAGCTACAGATTAAATAAAATATTGGCAAACTACATACCTGAAAAACGTCTGATATCTAAAATATACCATTAACTCTCAAAACTAATCAATAAAACAAACAACGTAATTAGAAACTGGGCAAAAGACACAAAGAAAGTTTATACAAGAGAAGAAAGATATGACAAAGAAAAATGATATTAAACATCATTAGGGAAATACATGTTCATACCATAAGGAAATACTGATACATACCTATTACAACAACTGGAATTAAAAAACAAAACATAAAAACCCCACACTGTGCTAATGCCAAATGCAAGGATGTGGAATTTGATGTAATAATATGCATTGCATTTAGTTGTGAACAAGAGCAATTAGAGTCTGTGCTCATGCTTACGTGATGAAAGATGGTAATTTAAAATAAAAAGATGAAATGAAAAAATTAAACATTTCTGTTACTAGAAGAAGGATGGCAGCCGCAAGAAGGAAAGATCAGTAGCAGAAATCGCACTTACCAAGCACATTACAAGTTATAGATCTAATAGCAGGAAACTGGTGCCTGTTTTCTCAGTAAGTGGAAAGTGAGTTTGTGTGCTGAGTGTTAGAGGAGAGTTTGTAGGGTCAGAAGTTTAAAACGATTAGAAACTTTTGAAATAACTGTTGTGAAAAATGAGAAAGAGAGCTGATAAAGGAAATGAAAAGTTGTGTTGCGATATGGAGGGCAAACATGAATTTTTATAACATCAGTCTGAAGTTATACGATTGACTGTGACAGTGTTTGGCAGCCTAAAAGTGGGATGGAGAACGTAAATTTGGAATTTCCCGAGACTGGAGTTTTTCTACAATTGTTTTAAAACGGAAAGGACTAGAAGGAATATGGGTTAAGTTCAGCAAGCCAAGCATGTGAGAACCACATAGCCCATCTGGTAACACAGAAAACAAATAAGGCATAATAGATAAAGAGAAGAAAAAACAACGCTAAAGTAAACTGTGGTATAAACTAGAAAACAGGTAGACTAAATAAATAGTAAAAATTTTTAAAAAGGAAGAAAAAGAAGAAATTAATATATCCAATTGGGAATTGAAATTTTCAACATCTAGTGGAGTTAGCTGAATAGAAAGGATGGAATGCAAAGACAGCCTGATATCGGAGAGATCTGATGTAGAAACTTGGGACATTATTAAAAGAAGCCCAAGGATAGCCCTGAGAATGGATGTGGAGGAAATTCAGTTACTGTTCAGTAAATGAGTGGCCATGTATTACTGGAAATTTCAGATGAAATTTGAAATCAGCAAAAATGTGGGTATTTGACTAAAGAGTGAGACATAACTTGAGTCCCAAATTCTTCAGTAAATGAAAGCAAGTTTAGGTGGAAAAAAGGAGAAAGTATAGAAAGGTATTGTAGTTGGATGTCATGCGTCTTAAAGAAGGAAGGCTATTTTACAAAAGCAATGAAGAACAGCGATGTAAAGGTAGCTTTAGAAATCAAGCATACCTGAGACTTCAACTTTCAATTTTTAACAGGTTATCTTAAAAATGGGGTTTATGTTTATATTAAATTCACTCAAGTTATCAATGAAACAATTCAACCCATGTAAGTCTTTTAAGTAACATTTTTACTGATGGAAAAGCAAGACTCTTCATCCACAAGAATGACTTTCTAATAAAATGTAATTAATAGACTTACATGGAGGAAATTGAACCATTTCAACTAGGTTAAAATTATGCATATAACGATCTACAAATCATTCTCATTTTTAAAGGCAGCCATCGAATAATTTGTTTTCTCTCTTGTTATAATATTTGTTATTAAAATTGAAGAATTTAATTGGCAGATGCTGAAGGTATGTAAGATGTTAGGTTGTTCAGACTTTGCTCTAAATGAAATGACTCTTGAATATAGGTGCTCAAGGTTTTATTTTCAAGATCTATTTCTATACTAGAATATCTTTACTCTACATTGAGAATTCCTTGAGATGCTTGTGTTTTGTGTTTGTAGTTTGAATATACTAGTACTGACCAAAACTACTGGCTTCGATTGGTTGTACAATATAAAATACATGTAGTGATTGCTTAAACGTCCAAAATTTAATTAAAAGTTATTTTAATTAGCCCTTTACTTTTTCCTCCTAGCTATAGTCACTGTTTTCAAATGAGCTCATGAAGATGAATATTCCTAGTATAACATAAAATCATTTGTGAATTCAGATAAGACTAATATTTGCCTATACAGAGAATATCATTCCTGGCACCTGTTATATAATATACACATAGCAAAGTTTATTGTATTTGCTTTATACAGCTAAAACTGATGAAATACTCAATTAAAGTTGTTAGGCAAATCAATAAAAACACCAGAGAAACACTTCCAATTAGGTTGCTCAGATAAGTATTTAATTTACATGAAAAGAGTGTTAGTTAATTAAATGTCAATTTGTTCCTTAAGATAAATTAGTGTTATTTCTCTGTAGTTAACTCAGAAACATGTTCCAAGAATTTTGAGAAAATATTGCTTAGATATTAAGTAAAATGGATCATTCAATCTACCTGACTATTCATTTGATGTTTGATTTAGCACACAATGAATCAAAAATTGTCCCTTCTGTTAAATTTTAATAAAATATTTAATTGCAATTTAATATTACCATTGTGTAAACTAATGGAATGCAATCTAATATTTATGTTAGGATTAATAATTACATTTTGTTGCCTAGAATAATACACTGTTCAATGTTAATTTTTAAATATTTATTAGATGTAGAAAAGAATAGAATTAACTCTTTGCCTAATGACATTTTTTGGTTAGTAGACAATAATCCTAGAAGAAAATATGGAAATTTTTTATTTCATAAGAGGTTAAATCTTTTTCTATTGAAAGGTCTAGACAGAAATCCTAAGAACACAAATCAGTATTAGAAAATTGAAGATGTTAAAAACTAACCTGTATCACTATTCTGATTTTGAATATATAATAATTACTCTTTGTATATTGATCTTGCAACCCTTAATAGAAATAATAATAGAAGATCAACCTACAATTTTATTAAAGTATAAAATTTACTAAGCAGATTAAGATGTTAATTTCACTGGTCTGGAATAATTTTAAACCACTTTTTATAAAATTATATTGCATTATGTTTGTCAGTGTTACAGAGACTTCAATATTTTCCCCTTTCAATGAGGCGCTGCTGGTTAATTTGTAATCCATTTCCGTAGCTCTTTTCCTCTTCCAAATACAAGGACTTGTGAACATTACTTTGAAAGCAAACTTTCAGCTAACTAATTTTTGTCTCCTACATTAATTTATTGATTCAATAAATACTTATTTAACAACAAGGATGGGAAATACTTCTGCACGTATTAGCAATTAAAATCTGAAATATTCACAGGATAAATAAATAAATAATCAAAGTTTTAAAAATCTTGCCTTATCTTTGCATTTTCTGACCCAGTTTTATGTATGTATGTATGTACGTATGTATGTATTAAGAAAAACCCTTACCTGAATGAGTCCTTTGTGTTTATAAATTCAGTAATGTAAGTTCAAAAATTGTTATAATTCATATAGTAACAATAAACAGTCCACTAATTCTACTTCTGTGGGAATGATCCATTTTCCAATACAAATTTTATATTAGAAGCTATTTTGAGATATTTTGATCTTTAGCATGTACACCATAATTTTCTTTTTTATTAAATCATAGCTGTGTACATTAATGCAATTATGGGGTATAATGTGCTGGTTTTATATACAATCTGAAATATTTTTATCAAACTGGTTAACATAGCCTTCACAGCATCCTCTTAGCTATTGTGTTAAGACATTTATATTCTACATTTAGTAAATTTCACAAGTAACCTTGTAAGATGCACCATAGGTGTGGTCCCACCAATTATCCTCCCTTCACCCATCCTCTCCTCTCCCCTCCCATCCCTCTCCCCTTCTTCTTGGGCTATAATTGGGTTATAGCTTTCATATGAAAGCTATAAATTGGTTTCATAGTAGGGCTGAGTACATTGGATACTTTTTCTTCCATTCTTGAGATACTTTGCTAAGAAGAATATTTTCCAGCTCCATCCATGTAAACATGAAGGAGG
>CAUYQV010066041.1:0-25389 GCA_963574575.1 Galagoides demidoff
GCTGAGTACATTGGATACTTTTTCTTCCATTCTTGAGATACTTTGCTAAGAAGAACATTTTCCAGCTCCATCCATGTAAACATGAAGGAGGTAAAGTCTCCATCTTTCTTTAGGGCTGCATAGTATTCCATGGTGTACATATACTACAATTTATTAATCCATTCGTGGGTCAATGGGCACTTGGGCTTCTTCCATGACCTAACAATTAGGTCAAGAAACATTCTACTACAAATATCTTTGTAGTAGTGTGATTTTTGGTCTTCTGGATATATACCTAGTAGAGGAATTATTGGATCAAACGACAGGTCTATTTTTAGTTCTCTAAGTGTTCTCCAGATATCTTCACAGATGATATGATTATATACCTGGAAAATACCAGGGATTCTACTACAAAAACTCTTAGAAGTGATCAGGGAATACAGCAGTGTCTCAGGTTACAAAATCAACACTCATAAATTGGTAGCCTTTATATATACCAACAACAGTCAAGCTGAAAAAATAGTCAAGAACTCTATTCTGTTTACAGTAGTGCCAAAAAAGAATATTTGGGATTTTATCTAACAAAGGATTTGAAAGCTCTCTATAAAGAGAACTATGAAACTCTAAGAAAAGAAATAGCTGAAAATGTTAACAAATGGAAAAACATACCATGCTCATGGCTTGTTAAAATGTCCATACTACCCAAAGCAATATATAATTTTAATGCAATCCCCATTAAAGTTCCATTGTCATACTTTAAAGATCTTGAAAAAATAATACTTCATTTTATATGGAATCAGAAAAAACCTCGAATAGCCAAGACATTACTCAGAAATAAAAACAAAGCAGGAAGAATCATGCTCCCAGACCTCAGACTATACTATAAATTGATAGTGATTAAAACAGCATGGTATTGGCACAAAAACAGAGAGGGAGATGTATGGAAAAGAATGGAGAACCAAGAGATGAACCCAGCTACTTACTGTTATATGATCTTTGACAAGCCAATTAAAAACATTGAGTGGGGAAAAGATTCCCTATTTAACAAATGGTGCTGGGTGAACTGGCTGGCAACCTGCAGAAGACTGAACCTGGATCCACACCTTTCACCACTAACTAAGGTTGACTCTCACTGGATTAAAGATTTAAACTTAAGACATGAAACTATAAAAATACTAGAAGAAAGTTTAGGGAAAACACTTGAAGAAATCGGCCTGGGCAAATATTTTATGAGGAAGACTCCCCCAGGCAATTGAAGCAACATCAAAAATACACTACTGGGACCTCATCAAACTAAAAAGCTTCTGCACAGCCAAGAACACAGTGAGTAAAGCAAGCAGACAGCCCTCAGAATGGAAGAGGATATTTACTGGTTATGTCTCCGACAAAGGTTTAATAACCGGAATCCACAGAGCACTCAAATGTATTAGCAAGAAGAGAACAAGTGATCCCATCTCAGGGTGGGCAAGGGACCTGAAGAGAAACTTCTCTGAGGAAGACAGGCGCATGACCTACAGATATATGAAAAAATGCTCATCATTCTTAATCATCAGAGAAATGCAAATCAAGTCTACTTTGAGATATCATCTAACATCAGTAAGATTAGCCCACATCACAAAATCCCAAAACCACAGATACTGGCATGAATGTGGAGAAAAGGGAACACTTCTACACTGCTGGTAGGATTGCAAACTAATATGTTCCTTTTGGAAAAGCATTCTTAACATTATGCTCCTAAGAAGTTAATAATATTGCTCTTCCCTCCAAAAAATAATATTAAAATGATAAAGAAAGAGTGGCTATATCAAGCTGATACAGCAGAATTAAGATTAAGGGGAGGAACTAGCAACAAAGAGGAGATTGCATGGCAGTGAGGTAATGTTTCTGCACCTGACAACAGAGCACCACAAAAATCTAAGGCAACAAGGAGGAATTGTGAGGAGAAGCAGCTGGATCCAGCATGGTGGCTGGAGACTTCGGCACCTCTCTCAGAAGGGGGCAGATCTGGGCAGATCAGTAAGGGTGTACTTGGCCTGAACAGCACCATCAACTGGCTTTAATTGAAACTCACAGAATATTTCCACCAACAACAGCAGGATACACATCTTCTCAAGTACACAGGAAGGTTCCTGAAGACAGACCACGTTCTGGGCTGTAAAACACACCTTAACAAGTATAGAGAATAGAAATTATCTAGTGTGTGCTTTCTGACCAAATGGAATTAAACTAGAAATCAATAACAGAAAGGTAGCAGCAAACTCCAAAATACTTAGCATTAAATAACACATTTTTAAATTACACGTGACTTAAAGAAGTCTCAAGAGAACTTAGATAGTGTTTTAAAGTCAGTGAAAATGAAAGTGCAACTTACTAAAATCCTGGGATGTAGTGATAGCCGTGCATAGAGGGAGATTCACAGAGCTGAATGCGTAAACTGTGCAGGTAAAAGTATCTAAAAGTAATAATCTAAGTTTCCACCTTTGGAAGCTGGAAATTTCAGAACAAATTAAAGCTAAAGCAAGCAGAATGGAAGATACAATAAAAATTAGATAGCAATGAAGTTAAAATCAGTAAATCAATAGAGACAAAAAAAAAGTCAGTCTTTTGGAAAGATCAGTATATCAGTAAGTTCTAGCCAGGCTAACTAAGTAGAGAGAGAAGACTTGAGTTACTAGTGTTAGAAATGAAAGGGTATTTGGGTGGTGCGTGTGGCTCAAGGAGTAGGGTGCCAGCCCCACATGCCAGAGGTGGTGGGTTCAAACCCAGCCCTAGCCAAAGGAAAAAAAAAAAAGAAAAAGAAATGAAAGGGTACAGGTCTCAGGCACTAACAGGGTGACAAATAAATGCTGTGAGCAGGGCGGCACCTGTGGCTCAAAGGAGTAGAGTGCTGGCCCCATATACCGGAGGTGGAGGGTTCAAACCCAGCCCTGGCCAAAAACTGCAAAAAAAAAAGAAAGAAAGAAAAGAAATGTTGTGAGCAACTCTGTGCCTGCAAGTCTAATAACCTAGATGAAAGGACCATTCTTGAAAGACGTAGTTTGTCAAAATTCATAGATAATGTGAATGGGCCTGTATATTAAATTAATCAATCATTAATAACCAGCTAAAACAGAAAGTGGATTTACTGGTGAATTCTAACAAACATTCAAAGCAGAAATTATGCCAGTTCTCTTCGATCTCTGCTGGAGTACAGAGACAGGTGGAATCTTTCCCATGAAGCCAGCATCACCTTAGCCAGACAGAACCCTATAAAGAAATACAACCACAGACCACCATCTCTCATGCACACAGACGTACACATCCTCAATAAAATATTAGTGAGTTGAAACTATCAATGTATAAAAATAATTATATACCCTCACTGGGTCAGATTTATGCGACACATGTAGGACTGGTCAACCTTTGAAGGCCCATTCACGGAACCCATAACATTAACAGTCTAAAGAAGAAAAAAGTTGCACTATCATCTCAACAGATGCAGAGAAAAGCATTTGACAACATACAACACCATTCATGACAACATTTTCTCAGGGAAGTAGGAGTAGACAGAAGCTTCTTCAACTTGATAAGTAACAGCTACTAAAAACCTACAACTAGCATCCTCCATCATGGCGAGAAACTGAAGGTTTCTGAGTAACACCAGCAACAAGGCAAGGCTGCCCGTCCCCTTCCTTTCAACACCAAACTAAGCCCCAGCTATTGCAGTAAGAAGATGGAGTGAAAGGTGAACATCTGGGGAAGGAAGAACAACACTGTCTTGTTTACAGGTGACATGATTGGCTCCCTAGAAATCTAAAAGAATCAAGAAACTCCTGCAACTAAGACACTGTCATAGAAGATTTGCAGGTACAGAATCAGAATAGAAAAGTAAATTGCTTTTCTATATATTGACAATGAACTTGCAGAATCTGAACTTAAGAAATACCGTAGATATTATCAGCGAAAACGTAAAATTCCTATTTATAGATATAAGATGATATGTGTAAGATCTACATGAGGAAAACTACAACCACATACACTCAAAGACAAACACACACCAACACACACATGCACACGTGAGAGGGGTGTCAGAGGATCTGGGTTCTGCTGTGTTCAGACCAACTCGTGATCATGAAATCCTGGGCTGTCTCACCTGTTCTGCCTTCAGACTTGTCTGATTGTTGCTGAGAGAAACAGCAAAGGCTCTGGTGTGCGCAGACTCGGGTTCAGGCTCTACTCTGCCCCCACCAGCTAACGCTGTGCTGAAGGGTCCCTCCACGTGCCACCGTCACCACGGGGGAAATGTCGTTGATAATGATGGGTGCACGCTGTGGCAAGGATGGAAGCTGGTCTCTCTAAAGCACCCACCGCAGAGTGTCACAGAAGAGTCTGCAGTGTCCTCTAATTCTGCTTCTCCCAAGCCATTTCCCAAAAATCAGGAGAAAGTGAGACAATCCTGTGATACTCACTGAAGTCGGACTCATCATGTCACAAGATGTGCGTCCCCTGAGGTGGTCATGAACCCAGTACGGACGGCCGTAGTAGCAGGATTATTCGGTCACATCTGTCTTGGCCCTGCACATCTTGATATTTATTATGAACAGCTGGGTAATAGCTTATTATGTTGACACTGTTTTCCACATCAAAATAGAGACTAATTGTTTTCTGTTCTATATCTTGCTCTCAGAGTTATATATTGATCTCTTTTCTGTAAATAAACATTTCTGTTTCATTGGTTGGAGTTTAGAATGTGTGTTTATAACATTCACAGTCTAAGTTGATTCTGGTAATAATATATATTCATCTTATTCACATTGGCAGCCTAGTATTAAGTATTTATATTCATTCTTGATTATTTTTAGTTCTTCACAGAAATTATAGTGACTTTTCTAAGAGCTTTCTCACTTTTTTGAGATCTGCAAAAGTTGTCAGCAGTATTTGGCCCTCATACTATGAACACTTTTTTTTTTTTTTGAGACAGAGTTTCGCTTTGTCGCTCTGGGTAGAGTGCCGTGGTATCACAGCTCATAGCAACCCTTGGGCTTAAGCCATTCTCTTGCCTCAGCCTCCCAGGTTGCTGGGACTACAGGCGCCCGCCACAACACCCAGCTACTTTTTTGTTGCAGTTGTCATTGTGGTTTAGCAGGCCCAGGCCAGGTTTGAACCGCCAGCCTCAGTGCATGAGGCCAGTGCTGTAACCACTAAGCTATAGGCTCTGAGGCACTGTCAACACTTTTAAGTTAAAAACAAAGCATATGGCATAAAGTGTGTGAATTCTGGACTGAGCATCTACATGGCTGAACAGTTTTAATTTAATTTTGTTATCAGCTTTACAGTGATACCACAGACTGATGATAGACAGTATAAATCTTTATCTGATGTTTTAGTTACCGTGTTATTGAGGAAAAATGCAAAGACAGGAAAGGACAGCTGGTTTGGAGTGGATTGTGTAGCAATTAGTGTCCTATTTTTTGCTTTTAGATAAAGTACCTATAAGTTTATGAATTACATATATTTCAAATTGTTATTAATTTTCTCAGGTTTTATACTCAACTTAATTTTCATTTCAACCCTTTCTGACAGACCCTGGGTGACATAATATTGCTTTTGACAGTAAGTGCTGTTTCAAATTATGAAATGTCAGTATGGCAGGAGAGAACTGTGTGGCAACATGAAACTGCATGTTCATAATTGTCTTTTGAATTATCATCCACAAGGAAAAGAAAGTGGCACTCTGGGTTTCTTTCTTTCTTTCTTTTTTTTTTTTTTTTTTTTTTTGGTCCTCTCTTGAGAGTCCCTAGAGAAACCTATTTTTCCTGAGAAACTCCTGGCATCAATAATACCACCACAGCTGTGTGGGTGGCAACTGTGTCTTGGCCAGTCGCTGCTGGTGCTGGGGCAGGTGGGAGCCGTATCGCTGATCCCCAGGAAGACGGGCTGGTTCTGATTCTTTCAACTCTGTCAACGGTGTGAAGTTACCTGACTTCTGTCTTCAGTTACATTGGCCTCCATTTATGACAGAGAAGGAGCCTCCCCTCATGTGTGTTCCCGTCACCCCATTTCTCTTCTCATCCTTTCAGTTTTAAGACAGATCAGATGTCCTGATTCAGAGAAAAGCGGTCCTGTTACAGGGTGAGTGTCTGCATGCTGCAGCCTGTTCCCGCTGTGTCGGACCCACGGAAGCTGCAGTATGTTTGTGGGTGTCCTTGTGTCTGTCCTGAAAGGTGAGGCGTTATCAAAACGTGCCTGTTTGCCTCTGATGATGTGAGATTCAGAGGGGCAGCAGCACACCAGACTGAGGCTCCCAGATGTCATGGAGCAGGTCCATACGTGGTGTGAGCCCAGGAGGGGGACCCAGGACTCAGGCTGCAAAAATAAAGAGTAAAGTGAGGAAACTTAAAATAAAAATCAACGTTCCTGTGTATTGAGGAATAGAGACAGCAAGTGAGCCACACGCACCGAGACAGAGCCTGGACCTGAACTGGGTGAAGGACTGTGGCTGTTGGGAATGCAGGAGAAGGACATGGCCATGTGCACAGACGTGTGGGAGGGTGGGCACCTGCCCTCTGAGCAGGCGGCCTCTGCTCATGGGCCTGGGCAGGAGGGTCTGTAGTATGTCCAGGGGATGCCCCAGGGTAACTGAATGCTTGAAAATACACATCACAGGAAACATAATCCACTTTTATTGAAAGTGGGACGTTCACGCTTTCCCCCAGAAGGCAGGTGATTGTGGAGGAAAGGATTGGAAGAAAGATGACCTGGTGGGAGAGCTCGGCCCGTCCCACGCCCAGGCTCTTCACCTTTGTCTCTCACACGCCCTGGCAGAGAGCAGTGGCCTGCTCGGAGCAGCGGCTGCCAGGGGCCAGGGTGGGTCAGAGGGGCAGGGCCGAGGAGGCAGCTCATGGTCTGGCCCACATGCTTTGAGCTGGAAGCAGACTGGAGGCTCTAGTGAGGTCTACCTGCGTGAACAGTGTGTGTGAGTACAGACCGTCCATCTCAAAGGACTTTTCAGCATTCTGATAGGTGTTATTTTGTGTATGGGAGACTCATTCACATAGAAACATAACCAGCCAGTGTGAATTCTCTCCACGGCTATGCTTTTCGCTCTAATCCCCAAAGGCTCTGGGGACAAGTCCTGAGCAGGGCCGAGGCAGGGGTTTTACACACCTGCACCCAGCAGGTGCTGCTTCAGAGCTTTCTCAGCTGGAAGTGCTAAGTTTCGGTTGCATAAATAAGCTTGGTGAAAAGGTGAAACAATTAAAGACATACCTTTTAATAGATAAGCACAATATACCACATAATGGTTTTTTTTAAAAAGTCACTAAATTTGAAATCTGATTATGGTATTGAAATGCATAGAACTTATTAATACTATGTGGAGGTGAGTGTTAGAAGTTATCTTTGATGGCTGAGCTGTGACTTAGATTCATACCATGCCACACTTACATCTCAGTTTCATTGCTATTTCTGTCTAATTTCTGGTATTTGTGTCTTTGTGTGAAGCCAGTGAAAATGCTGTTGCACTGTTGCTATTTCAGAGTCTGAAGAAAGCTTCAAATATATTTAATTTTCTGCATGTTAATAAAAGAACAGGCTTCTTTCCCTGTGGTCATGAGTTTAAATTTCATATGTGGCCCTACAATTTGGTTGTATGCATTAAACATCATTGTCACCTGACTCTTATCAATCGCTAAATACATGCTTATAATCAACGGAAAATAACTTTTAAAAAGAATCACGTTTTAATTATTGATCGAATATTGTAGTCGTGGCTATTATTTACGCTCCATGTAACATTCATTAGGGAATAATTCTGAAATCTGCTGTGTGTGTCCACACACATGTCTCCACACATATCTTCTAAGAAGCTGAATATAGACTAAGACGGTACACTTCAAATAGCAACTTCAGAAGCTCTTTTCCCAGCGAATAACAAATATTAAGATTTCAGAATCTTTAAGAAAAAAACAATCACGTAAGCAGACAATCCAGTAAGTGACGCTCTTGAAGGCCGATGACTCGGAAATGACAATAAGGCTCACCTGTGGTGGGGAAATCAGAATTTCCATCAATGGAGACACCTTTAAACTGTGCTAGTTTGAAATGTTGCCTATTGAGTGGATGGCCAGAAACTCAACTTTGTAAATCGCTACTAACGTTTGTGAGGACTTGTTAGCTAGAATCAAAGATACTTGTGCTTTTATGGTGCAGAATTGTGTATGGAGGTGGGTGCCTAGAAATATCCTCACTCCCCACGAAGAATTTGCCAAGCATGGTCTGCACCAACAACCCCATAATGGCAACACCTTGAAAATGGCCCAGGTACCAAATAGTGCTTGTTTATAGAGGATCCGAACAGTGTTATTTATAAGAGGAACGAAAAATGGCTCAAATTTATCAGTGTCAGAGATTGTGCTAAGACATTGCTGTGTGTGTTTTATACATTGTTAATTTCATGCAATGAAATATCATGTTGCAGACAAAATGGAAGAACTGGGGCTACATTTTCCACCATATCTAAATTGTAATCAAAGTGTTGAGAATGAAGGGCAGTCACCAAGCAGTGAACATAGAAATGACACCCTTTCTATAATGTAACAAACTTACACAACTGTGCTTTCTAATGTTTACTAATAGGTAAATATGTGATAAGTGTATAAAAACTTTCCCTGGGAAGGATGTTTATTCTAGTGATTGGCTCTGAAAAGGAAAGTGTGATAAGGGAGGTGGGTTCCTCAACTATATCTTTTTAAAAATATATACAATACACACACAAATGTCCAGGCAGTCTAGTGCACACATGTATAAGTCTGTGTTGAATATGTACCTATACCTGATTGAGGGGCGGCGCCTGTGGCTCAAAAGGGTAGGGCGCTGGCCCCATATGCCAGAGGTGGCAGGTTCAAACCCAGCCCCAACCAAAAAAAAAAAAAAGTTATACCTGATAGCATTACATTTTGCTGGTGAACTCACATATACATAAATGTTAAAAAGAACAGTCTTGGATTTTATCTTAATATATTTTGTTTCTAATCAGAATGTTTCTAGACGTTTCTGTATCTAGATAACCTCTTGCAGAACTGTGGGTACAGTACCAGAAATAGAAAACATCTATAACTCTCAAATTCAGGACACACAGCGGGTGTCCTGTGAGGAGCAGATTTCAACGAGAAGGACAGGAGGAGGTGATGTCTCTGTACCTGGTCAATTCACACTCTCTCTTCCCTCTGAGTCTGAGCACCCATGGGAACGGCCACACCGGCCTCAGGTGGTCCTCCCTGACCCTCCAGGTCTTTTCACTTTTCCCTGCATTTATCTGGAATTCACACATGGTAAATGTATTAATTGGTCATTGAATTGTTTATCAAAATATGCAGGTTTTAATACAGGGAAGAGCCTCTGTTGACTCCCACTTTTGACTGGAAGGAATAAAATAATTAAAAAATGATTGATTCACAGTGCTTTTATTTATTTTTTTATATTTTTTTGTTAAGTCACAAACACATAGATCATGTATACATTAATGCATATGGGGTACAATGTGCTGATTTTATATACAATTTGGAATGCTTATATCCAACTAGTTAATGTATCCTTCACCTCACTTAATTATTGTGTTAAGACATTTATACTCTATACTTAATAGATTAGACACGTACCCTTGCAATATGCACCATAGGTGTAGTCCTGCCATTTACCCTCCCTCCATCAAACCTTCCCTCTCTCCTCCCATGCCCTTCCTCCTCCCTCCTTCATCCTGGGCTATAGTTGTGATTTATCTTTCATATGAAAGGGTGAGTGATTGTGAATTGGTTTCATAATAGTACTGAGTACATGGATACCTTTTCCTCCATTCTTGAGATACTTTACTCAGGAGAATATGTTCCAGCTCCATCCATGTAAATGTAAAAGAGGTAAAGTCTCCATCTTTTTTAAGGCTGCATAGTATTCCATGGTATACATATACCACAATTTATTAATCCATTCATGGGTTGATGGGCACTTGGACTTCTTCTATGACTTGGCTATTATGAATTGAGCTGCAATGAACAATCTGGTGCAAGTAACTTTGTTGTAAAGTGATTTTTGGTCTTTTGGATATACACCTAGGAGGAATTGCAAGATTGAACAGTGGATCTACTTTTAGATCCCTGAGTGTTCTCCAGACTTCTTTCCAAAAGGAATGTATTAGCTTGCATTCCCACCAGCAGTGCAGAAGTGTTCCCTTTTCTCCACATCCCTGCCAACATCTGTAGTTTTGGGATTTTGTAATGTGGGCTACTCTTACTGGAGTTAGATGATATCTCAAAGTGATTTTGATTTGCATTTCTTTGATGATTAAAGATGATGAGCACAGTGCTTTTAAAAATCCCACTAAGACTGGCTGATTTCTGAAATAGCTCTCACATCCTCTCGGGGCTTCAAAGCTGGGAAACACTGTCTTGCAGAGCACAATTAGAGGAGCCAGCAGGGAACTGAGAGGAACCCGCGGGGAGCTGGGAGGGCCCCTCAGGAAGGATGGTGTCTTGGCTTATTGGCCCTTTAGCGTTGCTGCTGTTTCCAAAGGATTTCCTGGTAATCAGGGCCCACTCAGAGGCCACACAGCCCCCTGGATATACCTATGTTAGTGCTCACTTATTTGTGGCAAAGGATGGGGACTCCCAGCACAGACACAGCCAAGCAGGTGCATCTGGCCTGGGGCTCTGCAGCTGTAGGAAGCTGTTTGGGGCACCCTGGGTGCAGGTGTGAGCCTCTTCTCCTGGCAACGGCCCTGGACCAGGCCCAGGAAGGCAGAGAACCAACCTACAGTTAGTCAGCAGTCAGAATCCACTCCCTCTCCACCCTGTCCAGATAGGGTGATATGCTAGTTTGAGCACTGATTCCAGTGATTTTTCTCCAAATTTGTAGGAATTAATATTTTTAAAAGCACAGGAACTTTAAAGAATATCCCAGTAAATACTCATCACCCACACTCTGTAATTAATCTGTTAACGCAGTTTCTTCATCTACGTGTGTTTGGTTTGCTTTTGCTGAGCTATGAAAAATCATTTGCAAAATCTAAACTTTAACCACAAACATGTCCGACTGTCCTTCACATTAGACAGTCTCATTACTCATGAGCTGAGTTTGAGTTCATCACTGACTTAAGGAGTAACTCACAGATTTCTCTATTTTTGACAGTTTTTTTTTTTCAAATAGTGACTGGTGGTGCTATGGGAATATGCATTTTTACTTAATGGCTTCAGTATTTGATGATAATGATTCCAAATCAATTATTTCATTGAATCTGACAAAATGGTGATTGTTGATAACATGTATTAATGGACTTTCTTCTGTAAAGAATAGTGTCCCATTATCAACTGTAGATCCACTGCAGCTCCTCTTAAAATGGAAGGTCAGTGCTTCCTTCTCCCTCCCGAGTTGCCAGTTCTCACAGTAAGGAGGGGAGCTCTGACTCCCTCCAGTACTGACAATCAAGGTGTGGATGTGTCTCTGCCCTTACCCACTCTCTCTTCCTCTTTAATTTTTTGAGTATCATGTACACATGCCGTGTGTTCATTCAGTGTGTTACAGTCAGAGACAGCAGCATTGTGTTCATTCAGTGTGTTATAGTCAGAGACAGCAGCTATTACTATGTCCGATTAAATTGCTCTGGTGTGGCGGGCAGTGTGCTCTGCAGGCTGGCCCCTGTGTCTGGGTGACCTGCACCTCTAGTCTTAGGGCTACCCCTTTGGTTCGCACAATAGCAATAGCTGAGGGTCAACTGCTTAACTTCTCTGCTGAATCCAGAAATAGCTGCTCTCATTTTCTTCTTCTTTTTTCTTTTTTTGAGACAGAGCCTCAAGCTGTCCCCCTGGGTAGAGTGTCGTGGCATCACAGCTCACAGCAACCTCCAACTCCTGGGCTTAAGCGAGTCTCCTGCCTCTGCCTCCCAAGTAGCTGGGACCACAGGCACCTGCCACAGTGCCTGGCTATTTTTTTTTTTTTTTTTGGTTGCAGCCATCATTGTTGTTTGGCAGGCCGGGGCTGGATTCAAACCTGCCACCTTAGGTGTATGTGGCTGGCGCCTTAGCCACTTGAGCCACAGGCGCCGAGCCGAGGGGGTTGTTCTTTTTAAATTAATTTTTTAATTGGGGATTTAGAAATCAAGATATTCTAGGGCCATTTGATGGACATAGCAACCAAATATATTTAAATATATATTTTAAATTAGTTGTATTGACTGAGATTTCACATTATAGTTTTTTCTTTTGTTTTGGCCTTGACATAATTGATTTTTCTTTTAAGTGTTTCTTTTCTTCCATAAAATCTTGGATCCTAATAACCCTATCATACTTAGTTACATATTAGTTCTACATATACATTAACTATTCTTAAAATTATAATACAAAAATGTTATTAGAAAGAAATTATAATTTGAATTATTTATTATTTATCATTGGTCTTTAGAATATAATCAATTCAGAACACACAAATCAGTACCATGTTCAGGATTTTTGGAAATAATATTTTCTCTCTGTGGTTATATCGTCAACCTAATATACAATTGACTAGTTTCTAACACTGGGCATTTTTATTTTGATTTAATTTTATTTTTAATGCATTAGCATTCACAGTGTATGAAATTAAGCTCCGTAAAAGGAAAATCCTCTGTGAATGCTGACTGTGGCCTTCTTCCCTGAACCCTGCCTTCCCTGCACCTGTTGCTAATACTTTAGTTATTTTCTGGTTTATATTAATGATGTTTCTTTTTGGAAGAAAGAAGTAGACGTCATTTTCCTTCCTCCTCCTATGTGTTCCTTTATATACAACATCCAGTGCTGATTGTCAAATGTATTCATTCCACCCGACAGCGTCTCCTGAGATGGATTCCATGCGTCTCACTCAGTTCATAAACTCCTTGGCTGATTTTTCTGTGGGTCTAGGAGTACTCAGTACCATATTTTGCTGGATACTGTGTTGTTCTCTTATCAATGACTTGGAATTCTGCTGCATTCTGCTCAGAGGAAACTGTGTGACTGATGGGGACCCCGTGGGTGATTTGTGCAGTATCCTATGAGCTCTAAAATGAGTATTTTAAAAATCTATCGAGAGTTACTTTTGTGATTCATAATCTTATCATTGGAATCCTCTGTACGTTTGCTGTTTTCTCCACTTGTTCTTGCCAACACACAGGCTGGACATGGGTCTCCAGCTGCAGGTTCAGCTGGGGTTTGTCTGTGAGCCTCAGGTGTCTGTTTTGTATTTTGAGTATTTGTTGACTGTCTGTGGTCTTGATTGTTACTATCTTGATTTATTGCTCCTTTCACCAGTATTTACTTATTTTTCTTTTTTTGTTGTCGTTGCTGCAAAATCTTTTTTTGTTCTTAGTTGCTTGTCATAATGGCTGTGACCCCCCTATTGGGGTTCCGTCTACCTACTTGGTATATCTAGATACCTTTATTTTCAAACTTTTGTGTATTTGCATTTATTTTTAGTTTATTTTTATCTTTATTTTGTTGCCTCCCATCTCATATGAAGGATAGTTGAGGTGTCTTTTCCCTACATGGGGAAGATGCTTTTTCTGAGCTAAACAAGTAATGGTCTTCCAATAATGATAATTTCTTCCTCTTCTTAACAAATCTTCGAACATCGCAATTCTATTTCCTGCCTTATTTATTTGGTGAGACTTTTTCAGAACAATATTAAGTGATGTTGATTACAGTTGAAATAACTTTTTGAATCTGTTAATAGGATAATACAATTTTCTCTCAATTTCTTTAGGTGATGTATTACTTGGAGTTACTGGTATATTCTTCTGCTGACACCACTGTCTTCATGTATTTGGTGTGTTATTATCTCATTTGCTCCTGAAATCTGTTTTCTGGAAGGAAAGAGATAGTCCACGTAAATTCAAAAGTGAGATTTGTTTTTCATTTTTTTTGTTCCTTTTCTATGCTTGTCACATTTTTATCTTTATTTTTATCTCACATGTAGTAGGAATCTCTTTATGTGTACTTTATCTATACTTTGAAGTTCTTTATACAGCACAGTATTTTTTGAAAGTTTAAAAGAATTCACCTACAGTCAGTCTTAGCCTTGAGTCCTTTATAAAGGTGGCTCTGGTAAATGTCTAAGATCTTTCATTGTTTCAGAACTTTCTATAGTTTTGAATAATTTAAAATTTTCACAGAAAATTGTCCCTTTTAACAAAATTGTAATATCCTCTCCACTCCACTGTTGGGGCTGACCTGCGTTTCTGTGTTGGGGTATTTCATCCATGTTCCACATGCTCTGGTTTATGTAGGAAATGTTTTCCAAAGTGCTGGTGTAAGAATTGGAGATTGAATATATTATTGCTTTTTCTATAATAAGTTTAGTAGGTATGACAATTCCATGATTTTCCCAGACGATTGCCACATTTTCACAGTTATGTTGTTCCCTCTCCAAAGCCAGTAGGCACCTGCCCAGTGCATGGTGTGGGCTCCATCCCTCCTGCCCACCATGTGGTGTGGGCTCCATCCCTTCTGCCCGCCCCGTGGAGTGGGCTCTGTCCCTCCTGCCCACCGTGTGGTGTGGGCTCCGTCCCTTCTGCCCGCCGCGTGGTGTGGGCTCCGTCCCTTCTGCCCACAGCGTGGTGTGGGCTCCGTCCCTTCTGCCCGCTGCGTGGTGTGGGCTCTGTCTCTTCTGCCCACAGCGTGGTGTGGGCTCCGTCCCTTCTGCCCACAGCGTGGTGTGGGCTCTGTCCCTTCTGCCCACTGTGTGGTGTGGGCTCCGTCCTTTCTGCCCACTGTGTGGTGTGGGCTCCGTCCTTTCTGCCCACTGTGTGGTGTGGGCTCCGTCCCTTCTGCCCACCGTGTGGTGTGGGCTCCGCCCCTTCTGGGACACTTTTCCTCAGTGTCTTATTAGCTGGGTAATGTGGGGCCCACGTCCTTGACATCTCGGTGCAGATACTCAGGAGCTCAGGCCATGACCACGTTGGTGCCCCACAGCAGCAAAGCCCTGACTAGTGGCCCCTGGGGCCAGGACGGGCACTGGTCAGGGACTCAGGCATCCCAGGGCCCCACAGGTTATAGCAGCCTTGTCTCCTTCAGCGGCTGCTGTGGCATCACCACAGGGGGTGACATCCGGCATGCTCAGGGCTCTGTGGAGTGTGTGTTCTGCCTCTCTAGGGCACAGCCTGACCCAGCTAGCCCAGCGATGTCCCTGTGCTGTGGGCACCTAGCAGCACACCTGTGTCCCTGCCTTTGCCAGAGTGAGGGCTGCTCCTCCTGCCGCCGCGGGACAGCCGCTCTCTTGCAGGGGCAGCTCGTCCACGGAGCCCAGAGACAAGCCCCTGTCAGTCATTCCTCAGCCCAGGCAACCAAGAATCTCTCTTTGCTTCTCTGGACCCGCCTCCTCCGGGCATTTCCTGCCACAGACCCACAGAATATGTGGTGTCTGGTGTTTGGACTGACTCCTCTACTTAGTGTGATGTACCAGGTTCTTCTCTGTCATTTGCACACACCACTGCTTCCTCTCCCTCCATTGCTGGGCAATTGTCCACTTCACAGCACTCTGCATTTCATCCGTCCAGTCCTCAGCTGTGTGACTTTCCAGCCGCCTCAATGATTTGGCCGTTGTGAATAGAGAGGCTGTGAAGCAACAGTGTCCAAGTTTTCATGTTCCAGAAAGTTGGCTCAGGGTGTTCTGAGCATTGTTCTCTGCTTTGCCACTTACCATAGTGAGTATTTACTGTGTCGTTTAATGGTGTTCTGAAATGTGAACTTACTGACTGCTAATTAGCCTTTCCGGATTTTCATATCGTTATTTGTTTCTATTGAACACTTAGGTGGTTTAGTATTTCTCACTGTCATAAACAATTTTGCAGGCACATTTCTTTGACATTTTTTTAAATATAATTATCATTAGTCCTTTAAAAATCAAGTCAGGCTATAAAATTATAAAGTCAACACTTGTGAGCATTCTGAGCTCTCCCGGGCAGTGTCCGGGGAGTCCGTGAGTCTGTGCCGGGGTACACACACAGTTAATTTGCAGAAATACGTGTCCCTCCTCACATCTGAGGAGTCAGACGTCAGTTGTCGAGATATCTCCTCACTGCTGATCAGAGGTACCCTTAACCTTGGTAGCAAGTGGTCATATTTGCAAAAGTAATAATAATAATTCAGTACCCCACAGTCAATTGTACAGTGCCCTGGGTTTTCTCCTAAAACTGAGGTCCTGTCATCTCTGTTTGGATATATTCATGCATTTTATTTCCATAATTCTTTGGTAAGATTCTTATTCCATAATCCCATTTTCTCAGAACCAACCTAGAAGTTTCTTTGCCAGGTTGAGACAAGTAAAACAAACAGCTAATTATGGAAAAAAAAAATTGTAGCCATGGAACAGCTATATCTGCATATGGAATAAACAGGGATTTCTCTTGACAGGCTGCCGGACCTGGTGGGGCAGAGGCTTTCATGAAGCTGTGGGCTCCTCTGTTCATGCTCCACAACATCCAAGCACTCGTACCGTTTTTGTTTTTCATAAATTAAAATCTAATGAAATCCAATAGAGATAAGATGGGTCTTAGCGATTGTTCAAGGGGATTTATCTTCTAAAGAACTTGGTTAAAAAATGTTAATGGTGTCATTGTCTTGACACTTTGAACTCAAGTTTACGTAACAGGTCTGCAGAGCGTTCAGGTGGACACTGAGGTGACTGTTAAATCCAGAAAATATTTTTTTTTATCATCAATAAAGTTAAAGACTATACCTAATTTAATCTGACAAAATATGTGGAACATATTTCATTGGATTTTCAGATGAAAATTCAAATACATTCCATTTATTCTCTGCCCTTTGCCACACGCAGTTTGTTCTTCCCAAACGAGCTTGTACGTCTATGTTATTTTTTTCTAAGAACTTCTTTACTCAAAAATAAACATCCTGACTCATTTCTAAATGAGTGACAGTATCTCTTATACAGGGATGATGGTTTTCTTTAATTTTTCTTTTTGAAATCAGTAATAAAAATTCCCAGTCAAAATGTATAAAGAATTGTTTTGACAGCTTCAACAGTAGTCAGCTGAGTGACTGACAGTTGAATTCCAGTAATAATAAATGATAATCTTTATTTTGTTTTGATTATTTATATGCCTTTTGTGACTCTTAACTACGTGTACAAGCCATTTTCCCCCCCAACATTTTTCTCATATTTAGGTTGCATTTTAAAATACAGTTTAAGCAGGTAGATATCTATTTTAAATAACAATGAAATGCCCTTTGTGTGTTAAATCTAAATTATTCAGATGCTATGCCAGTTTGTTCAAGTCTTTTGATCTTTGTGACTCATTTCAGGATTCTATTTTTGCAAAAGCACAAATCATTCAATAGCACTGATTCCTACTTGGTCTTTTTTTTCCACCCCCTGAAAACAATGTCCGTAAGTAGGTCACTATTGACAGGTCTTGCTGGTTTCCTCTGACGGCCGCGCTCTCTGGGACAAGGGTCAGGGTCAGAGTCAGTCACTTTGCTGATGCCTTGTTGGCAGCTGCACAGTCGTGTTACTGATGAAGGTTTAGGTCTCTGCAGATTCTAAAGCTTAGGAGACCTATTCATGGTATTTTTCTGGATCATGGAAAATACAAGCCCTGCTTGTAGTAACAGCACTGGAGGCTGTGCCTGGGACTCCAGCTCGGTCTGGTCGGTCTCGGCCACATTTCTCAAGCCTTCTGAGGTTGGGGTCAGTGGGCAATCCAGGCACAGGCTGTTCTGATAATTCCTGAGTACCCCTGAGTGTTACCAGGTGGGGTCCTCTGGACCAGGGTCCTCTGGTGGAGGGCATTAAGTAACAGCTGCAAGGTCAAGGCCTTCCAGGTCAGACAGCCCTGCCCTCCCCCCGTCTGCTTTGCAGTACTCCCCTCTGCAGGACGGGCAACCTTGCCAGGCTGCCACCCACTACAACCCATGTCCAGCCGCCTGTGGTGGCCGCTCCTCACTCCTGCATTCTTTGCTGATTTTCAGTTGTCCTCAGCTTTTCTTTCCAATCACCTGCAGGGAGAGTCCAACCCCTCAGGCCACATCTATGAAGCCAGAGTGCCCGAGGGTGGATGCAGGCCCCACTGTCCCAGCCAGCCCTGGGTGGACAACCTCTTTGCTGGCCCTTGCTCTCTGGCCTCCGTGTGGCCTGGGCCTGTCCTCACACTCTGGCTCTGACCCTCCCCTTCCCTCCCTGACCCGCACTGACCGGGCTCTTTGGGTCGAGTGTCCCTTTGCCACCACCAGGATCCACTTCCAGCTGCCGACCACACTGTTCTGTTGATGTGGAAATACATGGTTTCCTAAAACATGAATGTCCCTTTCCATTTTGCTCCAAACAAAAACTTAATTTAGGTATTTTTCCTTAAAATTTGTATCATTGCCTGATGGTATGAAACATTTCAAAATGTTTGAATGTTGGTTGGAATAAAAAGCATAAAAGAATAATGACAGTGTAGGTAGCAGAATAACTGAATTCTCCTCATCCTGCCGTCAAGTTTGAGTGAAATGGTTCAGAAACGTGCCTGGGGGGCAGAGCCCGTGAGCGCCGCCCAGGAGCCACCTGCTCCCTGTTGGGCTGCAGGGTAACTTCACCTTTCCTGTCAACACTCAGTCACGTGGGGCAGATGGATTTTCAGGGCAAGGTAATGTTGGCTTAAATTTAGAGGCTTGCAGAGAACACAGGCAACCCTGAGCAAATGTGCCCTTGCCCCGAGTTGTAGAGGAAGCCCCAGGGGGTCAGGGGGGCCAGTCTTTGCCCAGGTGGCCTCTGCTGCTGTGTCTGTCGGCAAAGGTTCCTGAGCCCCAATAATCAGGAAGATGTTTCTCTTAAAATTTTCAACTTAAAGTCTTTAATACACCAGAACCCAGCAAGAACCTGATATTGTCCTCTTCGTGTATGATCAATCATCCAGCACTATTTGCATCTGTTCCGAGCTATCAGCTGTCCCTCAAGGTCAAGCTTCTGACCCCCACTGTTCCCCACAGTTCTCATTATTATAAGTTAGTGTCATATTTCTTCAATTCCCTGATGATGTTAATTCTGACACACACACTATTTTATGTAACACTACAAAGAACAAATAAAACTTGCAATGAAATGTTGAAACAATGTCTGTGGTAAGCTCTTGAGTTTGCAGCTCCTGAACTTGTGTATTCCAACCGATGACCAGTGGTCTTCTTTATTCTTATTTGGAGATTCTTTCCATATAATATGCAGGTGTCTTTATCAAATACTTAAGATGCAAAGATAATTTCTCTGGATTACTTTCTGCTCTCTTACTAGTATCTTGTATTAAGCAGAAGTTTCAGACTGATTGACCCTTTACTAACCTACAGTCAGAACTTCTGCATGGTGTGCAAGAAATCTTTATCAAATCCAGGTTCATGAAGGTATTTTCATTTAAACACATTCTTTATTTACCTTTCAAATCTAAATTGAAAGTTCAGCTAGAATTTACTTTTTTGTATGCTGTGAAGCAGGGTTCAAAGTTTGTTTTTGTTCTATTTATTGTAAAGATTATTCTTTCCAAGCTTCACTGCAAAGCCACATTTATCACAAATGAGGTCATGGTTAACATGTGGATTTCTTTCTGCTCCGTTGGGCTGTTTTCCTCAAGCAAATTCTCCATTGATTGAATTACTCTAAGTTTATAGTTCTTGCTATCTGGCAATATAAATCTTACGTTTGTTTTTCTTGTTTAAGCTTTCCCAGACTATACTTGGCTCTTTGCATTTCTAGTTAAAATTTAGGGTATCTTTGTCTAGTCCTAAAAGAGCTTTCTAGAATTGATTTCCTATGTTTTAAATATGCCAATTATTTTGAAGAGAAGGAAGAATTCAAGAATATTAATTCATCTAGTTCATGAAAATTATCTCTTCTGTAATTATTTAGGTCTTAAATTTCTTTCAATAATTTTTTTATAATTTTTATAAATTATAGAGTAGAGATCTTTAACATCTTTCATTAGATTGATCTCTAGATATTTTTTAATGCTTCTGTAAATTGTATCTTTTTGTTTTGGTATTTATTTGTCACTGATACGTTGTCATACATTCTAAAAATATTGACACAGTAGACCATTAACTGGTGATTTCATTAATTTCATACTATATAGATAGATAGTCTTGGGTTATTTCCAAACTCAATAGTACCATTTGTGAAATAATCTTAGCTTTATTTTTCCTTTCCAACATTTATGCCTCTATTTTCGTTCCCTCCTTTCTTGTTGTGCTTTCTGGCACTGTGACCAGGAGCTGTGGTCAGCCGGGTGTGGACGTGTCCCTAAACACGCTTTCCTCAGCCCTGTCCTGGGGTCTGTATTCCCCAACTCTCATCCAGTGGGGTGTGGTGGTGCTGAGTTTCCTGTAGACACCTCTGGAAGATTGAAGAAGGTCTCTTCTATTAAAGGATTTACTGTGAATTGTTAAGATTCACTGGCAATCATGCAAGATCTTCTTTGTGGTGTGCTGATGTGCTGGGGTCCCTGGGCCTCTGCAGCCACCCCGTGTGACACGCCCATGTTGCTCCAGGATCACAGCTTAGAGCACACCTGGCAGCTGTTTCTGATACAGGCTGTATTGTAACACCTGCAGCCTGTCTTCTGGGCATAAGTCCCTTTTCTCTGCGAGCACTCTTTCTGGAGGGTGCCATGCTGTTATCAACCCACAGGAGAGGCCTGTGTGGCAGAGACCTGCAGCCTCCTGCTGACAGGAGCGAGCTGGGGCTGCCCTTTCAGTCCCGGCTGCATCTTCCTGGCCGGTCGGTGCCCTGGGCAGGCTGGGAGCCAGAGGGCACAGCAGCCGCTCCCAGATTCCTGATGTTCGGGAGCTGCTTATTGTTTTCAGTTGCTGATTTGGGGGTACTGTGTTGCACAGTGTTAGACAACTCCTACTTCATGAATTACACCAACGTTCATATGCTAAACCTCACCAACGTGGATCCTTTCTTTGGTTCTGAAAGTATTTCCCAGTTCACGTTTTTCTGGGTTAGGTTTGATATTTTCTTTGGGATTTTTGTGTTTGTGTTCGTGAGGTGGTGGTTGCTTTGTGGCTTTGCCTTACTATAACCCCTTGTTAAGTTTTGGTCTCCAGAGTGGGCTGGCTTTATACCTGAGTTTATTGGCGCACCTGCTTCTCTGGTTCTTTGTAAGAGACTGTGGGCTGTTTGTGTTATTTCTGAAGTGCTAGAGGAATTCACTGGGGGAGAGGTATGGGACTCCAGTTTACCTTGTGGAATGGATTTTTATAATGAAATCAGCTTTTATAATACATATAGGACTGCACATTTTTTATTTCATATTGTATATCTTTAGTAAATTGTGCATTTTTTTTTTTTTTGAGACAGAGCCTCAAGCTGTCCCCTTGGGTAGTGTGCTGTGGCATCACAGCTCACAGCAACCTCCAACTCCTGGGCTCAAGCGAGTCTCCTGCCTCAGCCTCCCAAGTAACTGGGACCACAGGTGCCCACCACAACACCCAGCTATTTTTTTGTTGTTGTTGTTGTTGCAACTGTCATTGTTATTTGGCGGGCCCGGGCTGTATTCGAACCCGCCACCTTAGGTGTACATGGCCATTTGAGCCACAGGCACTAAGCCGTAAATTGTGCATTTTAAAGAATTTTATTTTTTACACAAGAACTGTCAGATGTGTATATAAAATGTCACTTTTGTTGTTTCTTTATTCTTAGTGAGAGGATTCATGGGGATCCCACTTCCACTCTTGATGGCGGGAGGATTCACAGGGACCCCTGGTCCACTTCTTATTGGCGGGAGGATTCAGGGGCCGCCTTCCACTCCTGAGCTGGGCTGTGTGCACTGTTCTTGCTTCCTGCTGGTTTCAGAAAGCTGCCGCTTTCTCTGCCATTTAGTGGGTCTGTCTCCTTCCGTGCATTTCTGCCCTTCTCACTCCCTCAGGTTCCTTGCCTGGCCTCAAGGAAACTTAGATCAGGGGTCTGTGACTGCTGTGAAGCCTGGAGAGTTATTGGTTGGTGGCCGTGGTCTGCTGCCCTCCTGGACTGTGCTGCCCTTTTGGCCGCAGCGATGCGGGAAGGGCTGTGTGTCCCAGCCAAGCTTTACTCCGCTGGCGGGCTGGTCTACCACCTGGGTTACATCACCGATTTTCTACCTTAGTATTTTTTTTTTTAACAACAAATGCCATTCCAACTCTTTGTTTTCTCTGAAACACTGTTTTAGTTGTATTCTGTGAGTTTTGATAATTGTAACTTTGTTATCTGTTCAAAATATATCCTTGTTTCAAATGTGAATCCCCCCACACCCCATGTCTGTGGTAATCTGGAAATATATTGCTTAGATTTTGAAGAGTGGAGTTTTTTAAAAGCTGTTTTTTGCTTTTTTTTTTTTTTTTTTTTGCAATTTTTGGCCGGGGCTGGGTTTGAACTTGCCCCCTTCAGCATATGGGGCTGGTGCCCTACTCCTTCGAGCCACAGGCACCACCCTTCACTTTCTTTCTGTTGCTGAGTACGTGAAAGGACATACTCTGATTTCAGCCCTTTGAAGTTTTCTTTAAGACCCAGCATTTTGTTCAATTTTGGTAAATATCTCCTCACACCTCCTTTTTTAAAAAGGGTCAACTACAGGTGCTGGGCACAGTGCTCCACGAACAAAGCTGAGCTCAGGTTTTAATTGTGCCGTTCCTGCTTTGAAAATGTAGGTAAACAGGATGGGAACAGTGGCTCACACCTGTAATCCTAGCACTCTGGGAGGCCAAAGCAGGTGGATTGCTTGAGCTCATGAGTTCAAGACTAGAGTAAGCAAGAGTGAGACTTCACTGCTACTAAAAATAGAAAAACTGAGGCAAGAGAATCTCTTGGGCCTAAGAGTTTGAGGTTACTTGAGTTATGATGCCACAGCATTCTACCAAGAGCAACAAGGTGAGAATGTGTCTCAAAAAAGAAAAAAAGTAGGTAAACAGATTTATTTATTTTTATTTCTGGCATTTTTCATTACTCCTTATGAGCCTAGAAATGCATCAAAAATTCTGTTTTTACCCAAGGTAACAATTGAAGTAAAAATATTAATTCTACTAAATGAAGGTGAAAACTCATATAATTTTATTGTTTCTTTTATTCATAAAATGTAGCTGTTGAGAGGAGAGTTCTGGCGATGATTGTTGATGACTATCAGTCAGTCCCCCTGGGAGGCTAAGCTGTATCTTCTTGACAGCAAACTTCAGTTTTACAAAAATGCTATTATTTCTGCAAGCGACATCTCTCCTCTGCTCACCTGCTACATGGAGTCAGCTGTCCTAAACCCTGTGTTTGGCCCTTGTCTCTGCTGTGTCTCTGCAGCCACACTGACCTTCCACTTCTTGCTGTGACTCACTTGCACCTATGTGTCACCACCCTGGCTCTTGACGGTGTTTTCACTTGATTCTTTTACATTTATTTATTCCTTTAAAGGAATATAAAACTATTTATTGACCCCAGTTTGCTATTATTTACAATAAAAGTAAAAATATACAGTTGGATAACGTTCTGATTATTATGACTTTTTTTATGGCTTCTGCTCAAATAGTAACCCAAATACCGAAAGGTTTAATTGTGGCTTTTATTTAAAGTACTTCCCTTGGGAAGCTGTGCACTGATGCCAGTGCCTAGTCCACCCTTGAAAGCAATTTTGGAACTTTTTTCTGGAGTGACCACCAGAGCTGTCTTCATATTATCCTTGACATCCTGAATGTTATCAACACGTTTTCCTTTCACTCTTTCCTTTATCTCTGGGTTAAGAAAATAGTCACTGGGGCCCAGATCAGGTGAGTAGGGAAGGTATTCCAATACAGTTATTTGTTTACTGGCTAAAAACTCCCTCGTGGACAGTGCTGTGAGCTGGTGCATTGTCGTGATGCAAGAGCCATGAGTTTTTGGCCAAGACTTTCATTTAATACTTTTCTAACTGTTTCTCTGTGGATGTTCACTTCCTCTGTTAGGCTTCTCACAATGAGCTGACAATTCTGCTGCACAATTCCATGAATTTGTGGAATGTTTTCATCAGTTCTGCTCATTACTGGCTGTCCTGACCTCTCTTCATCAGTGACACTTTCTCTCTCCTCAGAAAAATGTTTAATCCATTTGTACACTGCCATTTTCTTCATGGCATTATCCCCATAAACTTGTACTAACATGTCCTTGATTTCACTTTCATACTTGCCAAGTTGAATAAGAAATTTAATATTGTTCGTTTCTCTAATTCTAGCCTCTACATTCTTATGACAGCACACAAAAATATATAATAATGATGAATGCCACTCAGAAAGACACCACCGCATGTCAGCGTGAGCCTCACACACCAAGGTTGTGGAACCTTACTGAGCTGTGTGTCCAGTGCTGCCAGTGTGAGTGCACCTCATATGCCCAGGTTTATGAACTTAATTGCTACACCTGCTGTCTCCTCAACTGGGACAGCGTCTTCATCTTGCCTGTAATCTTTATATCCCCAGAACGTGGTCCAAGTCCAGAGAGAGAGCAGGTGTTCAGTAGGAAAGCAATCGTGTCAAGTGAATAAAAGAACCTGGAGTTACTTAACATTTTTCCTTGAAATTTTTCCTACTTCCATTTCACATGATATTAGTTCTAGTGGATTTACTGACAGTATTTAATATTTCTTTTGTTCGATTGCTGGATAAATATGTCGTGTCCACTATAATTCTGCTCAGAAATTTTTGTGACTTTTGAACCTTATGCTTCTGTCTAATTAATGGAGTAAGAACAATAGGACAGGTTCCTAGATGAGGCCTCAGTGGCTGTTACCATCTCAACAGGGACCCGCATTGTCCTGGGCTGTTGGTTTTCTCAGGAGGGGCCCACTTGTCTTGCAGAGGCTCACAGTATCTCTGCCACAAAATTTTTTTTTCTTTATTCAAGCATCAGAAAAAGCATACCATTGTACCTAATTCATGGCAACTGTTTGTTATTCAAGCCTGTGGCCTTTAAATTAAAACCATGAATTGATCTTCCCATTTGCGGTCACTGGTCCCTGTAGCTGCTGGTCCTCTAGGGAGGGGAGAATAGGGGCCACACCAGACCATGCTCTGTGCCTGCTGTTTACATGGGGAGCAGACCATGCTCCGTGCCTGCTGTTTACATGGGGACCAGACCATGCTCCGTGCCTGCTGTTTACATGGGGAGCAGACCATGCTCTGTGGCTACTGTTTACATGGGGAGCAGACCATGCTCTGTGCCTGCTGTTTACATGGGGACCAGACCATGCTCCGTGCCTGCTGTTTACATGGGGACCAGACCATGCTCCGTGCCTGCTGTTTACATGGGGAGCAGACCATGCTCCGTGCCTGCTGTTTACATGGGGAGCAGACCATGCTCCGTGCCTGCTGTTTACATGGGGAGCAGACCATGCTCTGTGGCTCCTATTTATACGTGGTCCTCTCTCTTCTTTCCTCTTGGCTCACTTCTGGT
>CAUYQV010066047.1:0-50566 GCA_963574575.1 Galagoides demidoff
AAAGTGGCACCCCAGCCAGCTCAGCCGACCAAGGCCTGGGAGACCTGCCACTTCTGTCTTGGTGGCAGCAGCCGACAAAGGAACTGGCAGGCTGGAGCAAGCAGGGGAGCTTTCCTCCCCCACCAGAGGCTCCAGTAGAGCGGCACTAGAGGACCTGCTGGCTCTGCCTTGGCAGCAACTGGAACAAAAACTGGCAGGCTGGAGCCAAAGGGGGAGCTTTCCTCTCCCACCAGAGGCTCTAGTAACAAAAAAGCCCAGGCCCATCAGGGGAAAACACTGGCGATTCCTCCAGTGCATCCCTGATTGATCCATTTTCAATCCTGCTCCTGACTGGTCTATTCTATAGACCAATCAGCTAAGATCTCAGCTCATTGGACAACTGCCCCTATATAAACCCCTGAGCAGAGAGCCTAGGGGCAGATCATGGCAGATCATCAAGGATAGAGCAGAAGAGCAAGACTTCAGCAGATCATTGCAGACCGCTGAGGGAGACAGAACAAAAGAGGAAGAGCTGTAACACTTATACCCTGCTCTGCAAGGAAGTTTGGCTCTTTGTAAGAGTTGTAACACTTGCATCCTGCTCTGCAAGGTTTGGCTCTTTGTAAGAGCTGTGACACATAAAATCTATCTTATCCTGCTCTGCAAAGTTTGGCTGTTTGTAAGAGCTGTAATAATACCTCTGTAAATAAAAGCTAACTTACTGTCCATCCTGTGGTCCATCGATTCATTCATCGAATCGTCGAGACCAAGAGCCTGGAAATCCAAAGTCAAAAATCCGGTATCAGATTCTCTATGCGCACTTGCTTGCTTCACTTTGGGGTTGCCCTTCCCCCAGCAATATTGCAGGGGACAGTGACCCAGGCATATGCTTGTAAATAAATAAAGCACCTCTGCTCTTGCATGTGTGTGGTGGTCTCTCAGCAGCAATAAGTTCCCAACAATCACCACTCAGAATTAAGAGAAGCAGCAAATAAAACCTCTGCCTTGCTCTGTTCCTGAACAGAACCAAGCCAGATTCTGGCCTCAAACTGCACTACCATTTCTGAGGATGGGCAAGGATATGAGCCTTCACACAGTGATAATGACTGCCATCTACATACAACATATATGCAAAAGATCCCATTTAAAGCTAAGAATTTCTGAACAAAATATTGAAATATGGTCAATAAGGCCTCAGTGAAGCTGGCAATATAGTGAATCTCTGATTCTTCATCCCCAGGGACATCTGATTTTCCATGTTAATGGTAAAAATGGAGGTACACACAATATATACTAAGAAAACCACTACATTCCACGAAGTCAGTGGGTTCTCAACCTTCCGAATGCCTCCTAATGCCGCAACCCTTTGATACAGTTCCTCATGTTGTGGTGACCCCCAACCATAAAACTATTTTTGTTGCTACTTCATAACTGTAATTTTCCTCCTGTTATGAATTATAATGTAAATATCTGATATACAGGATGTATTTTCATTGTTACAAAAGGGTTGTGACCCATAGGTTGAGAACCACTGCTGTAAATACTCCTTGGTTCTGAGAGATGCAAAATCCACGGAGATGGTCTCTTCCACTCTGGCTCTCTCAGGGCCATGCCTCACCTGCTCGCTTGCACATGGGGCTTGGCTGGAGAGACCACATCATGGCACCCTTGGGCCAGATTCCTGAGCATGCAACCCCAACGGGCCCAGGCTTAGAAGGGTCCTGTACTTAATGGTTGTTGCTTTCTTGGAGTTATTAATAATTAATCATTAACTAATTTTGTTAACAAGAAGATCTTGCCTTTTCATTTTGTCTTGGACCCTGAAAATTACATAGCTAGGCCTGGTGATGCGTGACTCTGAGGAGGCATTCAGTTTGCAGAGGCAACTGGGGAGCTGTGGGGACAAACATCACTCCCAACTTAGGGCCAGACTTCCGTTGACTTCCTTTGCAACAGACTAGTTTTTATTAGGAAGAAAAGACTTGACCCCAAACTATCACTTCACTAAAAAAGCACTTGCATTTTCCATTTGCAAACTAGTTTAGTTAAGCTTTATTTCCCTCAAGTTCTCTCCAGTACTCTACAGGGAGAAGCCATTGGCTGCTCACTCAGGGAAATGCCAGTAGGCGTGGAGCCGTTAGTTCCAGCTCCCCAACAAGGTCTGGGTAGTGAGGCAGAGCAGTGCCCAGGAAGGAAGCACAAGAAGACATACTCACATCAAGAAGTCAGTTACCCTAAGTAAAGAATGCAGAATATGGAAGAAGGTTAATGCCCAGTGGCAACAAAAAATTCAATGGAGAAAAGCATGCCCTGGTGGTTTTTTATGTTTTTAAAGTAAAAACTGAGGATATAAAAATAAATGTTTTTAAAAAACTAAGATGTTTAAAAGTGAGGAAACTATTCCTAAATTCCTTTTTTTTTTTTTAGAGACAGAGTCTCACTTTATTGCCCAAGGTAGAGTGCTGTGACATCACAGCTCACAGCAACCTCCAGCTCTTGGGCTTAGGCGATTCTCTTACCTCAGCCTCCCGAGTAGCTGGGGCTACAGCGCCCACCATAATACCCTGTTATATTTTTGTTACAATTTGGCCGGGGCCGGGTTTGAACCCACCACCCTTGGTATATGGGGCCAGCGCCCTACTCAGTGAGCCACAGGTGCTGCCCATATTTCTAAATTCTTAATTTTCCTAATCAGGACAATCTTCACAGGAAACCAAAATTATTATTCTAAGATTCAGAGTGAAACTGCTAAAACTGCTTTCATTTCTTTTATCTGAAGATCTTTTTTTTTTATTAAGTCATATATACATAGATCATGAATACATTTATGCCTTTATGGGATTCAATGTGTTGATTATTTGTACAGATTGGAGGGCTTACATCCTACTAATTAACATAGCTTTCACCTCCTTTACTTACTCACAGTGTCCAGACATTTGTGTTCTATACTTGATAGATTTGACTTGTACCCTTGCAATATGCTCCATAGGTGTGGTCCCACCATTAACCCTCCCTCTAGCAAATCACCCTCTCCCCTTCCCTCCTTAGTTGTGATTCATCTTTCATATGAAAGTGTGAGTGATTATACATTTATTTCACAGTAGTACTGAGTACATTGGATATTTTTATTTCCATTCCTGAGATACTTTACTAGGAAGAATATTTTCCAGCTCTATCCATGTAAACATAAAAGAGGTAAAGTCTCCATCTGTTTTTAATGCTGCATAGTATTCCATGGTATACATATACCATAATTTATTAATCCATTCATGTGTATATGGGTACTTGGGCTTCTTCCATGACTTAGCAATTATGAATTGAGCTATTGTGGGCAAGAGACATGAACAGAAGCTTCTCTGAAGAAGACAGGCACATGGTCTACACAGGCGTCCTCAAACTTTTTTTAAACAGGGGGCCAGTTCACTGTCCCTCAGACCATTGAAGGGCTGGACTGCAGGCCCTGAGACAAGTCGGCTGCTAAGCAGGACAGGCAGTAGTGGCAAAAAGACCTGGCAGCCCGGATAAATGTCCTTGTCAGGCCACATGTGGCCTGCAGGCTGTAGTTTGAGGACGCCTGGTCTACGGACACATGAAAAAATGCTCATCATCTTTAATCATTAAAGAAATGCAAACCAAAACCACTTTGAGGTATCATCTAACTCCAGTAAGAGTAGCCCACATACAAAATCCCAAAACTACAGATGTTGGCATGAATGTGGAGAAAAGGGAACACTTCTACACTGCTGGTGGGAATGCAAGCTACTACATTCCTTTTGGAAAGAGGTTTGAAGAACGCTCAGGGATCTAAATGTAGACCTGCCATTTGATCCTGCAATTCCTCTACTAGGCGTATATCCAAAAGACCAAAAATCACTTGGCAACAAAGATATTTGGATCTAAAGATTTTAATAAATAGCAGGGCATGAAGGGCAGACCATGCCAGCCTCTCTAAGTGCCACAACCACCCCAACTCCCAAAGGAGGGCAGAGCCATGTGCACATTTCCAGAGAGGAATTAACTACAAAGGTCCTGCAAAAACTTGGGTAATTAGATACAAAAAAAGTTCCTGATTCTGGAAATTTCATGGCTAAAATAGTATGCTACATCAGGTGGAACTCAAACAAGTTAATTCAAAAGAAGTTATTTAAATTAGCTTTTCTTTTGAATGGGTTTATAAAATAGACACCTAGACTGGGTCTTGTTCATTACCTGCCATATTCCAAAAGTGTAGCATGAACTCGAGATTCTTCATCAAACAGCTCCCCTGCTCCCTGTTGGCGTTTGTATTTCCGACGAGGTTTGTAAACATCCTAAGTGGATGAGATAGGCAAGTTACCAAGTGCAAGAAGCCTCTCCCCAACTGACTGGATGCAGCAGCCTAGGTGTCCAGGGCTCTGCTAAGGACAGAGGGCACTCAGGGTGGCTGCCTTCAGGGGTTGACTTTACTGAAGAAAGAGAGGCAAAGTTTATGACATGTCTGGGCAAAAGACAATGAACTGAACCTCTAGTTACCTAAAATGATTTGTTTATGCCTACATGCCCTCCTTTGCTAACAAATGGGGGGTCGGGGGAAGCCCAATAACAAAAGAGTGTCTTCTGTTCTTTATTTTTTTAAGTTATAAAAATGATATGTGGGCTGGGCGTGGTAACTCACACCTATAATCATTGCACTCAGGCCAAGGTGAGTGGATTACTTGAGCTCAGGAATTCGAGACCAGACTTGGAGTAAGTAAGAGTGAGACCCCAATCTCTAAAAATAGCCTGTGCAGTTGCTCACAACTGTAGTCCCAGCTACTTGGGAAGCTGAAGCAGAGAACCGCTTGAACCCGGGAGTTTGAGGTTGCTGTGAGCTGTGACATCACAGTACCCTACCAAGAGTGACAAAGAGAGACTCTGTCTCAAAAACATATAAATAAATAAGTAAATAAAATAAAATAAAAAATGATATGTGCCACTGAAGAAAGTTTAAATAATACATAAATGTAGGGAGGACATACCCTATCCACCAAAGTAACACCATAGAGTTTCCTGTGTATTCATCTATGTTAATTTACACGTGAAAACAGTCAATGTCTTTCTACAGTGCCAAGAGTAAAACTAACAAACACTTTAAAGAAAAACTTCAAGTTTTTTCTTAAATAAATAAGAGTATATAGTATATACTGTTCTACAACTTGCTTTTTGTTGTTTGTATTTTGTTTTGCTTAAAAGTATATACTGGAGTTACTTCGATGAAATAAAGTTACACACAAATCTATTTCATTCTTTATATTAATAACTAGATGTACTATTCCTTAATACAGGTGTTTCCTAGTTTATTTAACTTGCTATCGAGATATTTCTAGGTTATTTCCCAGCTTTTATGTAAAACCAACTTATATACTTGTGTATATAGGTTGCTAGGATAGAAACTTACAATTGAAATCACTGATTTGAAGGGTGTTTAAACTACCAAGATTTAGCTAATAAACAAAACAACCTATACTGATTTATGTGCCCTCCAACATGTTAATAACACCTTTTGCAACAAATATTCACAAGTTTTTAAATTTTTCTACCTCATATGGGTAAAAAATATTTTACTGAGGTTTTTTTGTTGGTGGTGGTGGGGTTTTTTTGAGACAGAGTCTCACTATGTCTCCCTGGGTACAGTGTCGTGGCATCACAGCTCAAAGCAACCTCCAACTCTTGGGCTTAAGTGATTCTCTTACCTCAGCCTCCTGAGTAGCTGGGACAACATGCACCTGCCACAATGCCTGGCTACTTTTTTTTTTTTTTTTTTTGGTTTAGTTGTCACTGTTGTTTGGCAGGCCTGGGCTAAATTTGAACCCACTAGCTCCAGTGTATGTGGCTGGTGCCCTAGTCACTGAGCTACCGGAGCCAAGGCAAAATATTTTACTGTTTATTAGACTTTTCCAAAGTATTAGTGAAGCTGGGAATCTTCTTATTTGTCATTCATCTTGTTCAAATCCTTTGATTAATTTCCCACTGATTACTTCATCAATTTTTTACTGATCTATAAATATGTTATATATGAGTATTAATCCTTTGACTTCTATTTACATAGCAAATACTTTCACCCAATCTATTGTTTTGTCAATTTTGTTTCAACTTGGTATTTTTCAGTCCTATGACATTTTAACTTTTAATGAAGTCAAATTTATCAATCACTTTCTTTATAGTTCTCAGATGTTATACCTTACCTTGTCTACTAACAACTGTAAACAAAATTTGCACATGTTAATTTTCTGGTTTATAATTAGCTTACAGTTTATCTTTAGCTCTTTTTTTTTTGAGATAGTCTCATTGTGTCGCCCTAGAGTGCCGTGGCACCACAGCTCACAGCAACCTCAAATTCTTGGGTTTAAGCGATTTTTTTGCCTCAGCCTCCCAAGTAGCTAGGAGTATAGGCGCCCACCAGGATGCCCAGCTATTTTTTTGTTGCAGTTGTCATTGTTGTTTAGCTCGCCCAGGCCAGGTTTGAACCCACCAGCCTCAGTGTATGTGGCCAGTGCTGTAACCACTGTGCTATAAGCACTGAGTCAATCTTTAGCTCTTTAATCCATTCGTTTATTTAGTGAAATGTAGGAACCCTCTCTAATTCCTTTTGCTTTTCCTTTTGCTTGCACATGGTCTCTACTGGCCTTTTTTCAAATTCTTTGGCTATTGCTATTCTCACCCATTTTATCTTCTAAATCAATTCTAGTGTCAGCTTGTCAAGTTCATTAAGAAAAACTATGTTGGGGCAGTGCCTGTGGCTCAGTGAGTAGGGTACCAGCCCCATATACCAAGGGAGGCAGGTTCAAACCCCGGCCCCAGCCAAACTGCAACAAAAAAATAGTCGGGCGTTGTGGCAGGCGCCTGTAGTCCCAGCTACTCAGGAGGCTGAGGCAGGAGAATCACCTAAGCCCAAGAGCTGAAGGTCGCTATGAGCTGTGATGCCACAGTACTCTACCAAGGGTGACAAAGTGAGACTCTGTCTCTAAAAACAAGAAAAACTATGTTGGATTTTCATTAGAATCACACCAAACGTATAGATTGTTTATCTTTATAATGCAAGTCTTGCCTTGAGAAGAGGTCTGGCCTATGTACTGAAGTGTTGGTTGCTCACTAATAAAGTTCTCTACAGTCACTACACATCTAGCTAGACCTTTACCCCACCCAGAGTTACAAACCAGTCCATATGTTACTCAATAATTCTTGGGGGTTTAATTCTTTAGATTTGAATATCAGAAAAGAACACTGCATACAAACCCTTCAAAGATAACCTATCTTTTTAACAAAAGCATTATGAGATTTACCCTCAAAAGAATTCATGAAAACAAAATACACTATCAACATTCACTGACTTTTTAAATAGAGTGTGATTTAGTTGTAAACAGAGAAGTAAATATGGACCTATTATGTGTGGGACATATTCTAAAATTCTTTCACTATATCTCTCTTTCTCTTAACCAAAATAACATGGGATGTGGCAGGTACTGAATTAAACAGAGGTCTTCACTCCCAGATGACCTGGTTTGTTATTCTACCCCAATGAATGTCCTTCTTGATTGCTAAGTCGACAGTCAAATAATACCTTCGTAAATACCTGCTCAGTGATCTGGAGGCAAGCAGGCAGCTCTAAGGCAGCAAGACAGTCTAGTTAAGGCGTCCTCAAACTACGGCCCATGGGCCACATGCAGCCCACCAGGGTTGCCACTGCTGCCTGTCCTGCTTAGCAGCCGACTCGTCCCAGGGCCTGCAGTCCAGTCCTCCAAGGGTCTGAGGGACCCCTGTTTAAAAAGTTTCAGGGCCCCTGGTCTAGTTGTACATCCTTGGATCTTTTCTTCCACTATCCAGGTTTATCACATCTAATCTCTACCTGGACATCACAACGGCAGCCTTACTATCAGGTCTCTCTAGAGTCTAGAGAGTGGCATTTTATTCTAATTAGAATTGTTGCCCCTTAATTCTGATTAACTTTAGTATAAAAAGTTTCAAACATACAGAAAACACACTATTATCATTTCAACAATTTTGTGGAAAAAGAAATGTAACGGTTTGGAATGATGCTAGAAGGTGGTTTTCACAAACTGCTGCCACAAATATTCCCTAGTTTGTGGCTGGTGTCTATATGAATAGGAAGCTATAAATAACATAAAACAGACTTGTAGGGAAATGAAAAATACAATGAACAGCATGACGTCAGTTACTGCATATGATTTAATTACTACTGAGCTTTACTATTATAGCACCGCTATGTAATTGAGCTTAACTGCGATTTTCTTTAGTTACTATTGAAAGAGTCGATGACCCAAGACAGAAAATTGGATTCTTCTAAAAAAGGGATTGACTCCAAAACAATAGCATACTGAAACCAACAGCTAAAAGGACCTTTCATTCTGCCAAACAGTGGCGATGTTGGTTTTCATAAATTACTCTTTACACTTTATAAAACTTCACATACATCTCACATTTTAAACTTTATAATATAACCACACTATGAAATAGAGGCGGGGTACATACTATTTATCTTCCCTTTACTACTAAAGCAGACATTAAATAATCTGTCCAACATCCCCGGACAGGCCTGGCCCTAGGTGCCCTAATTTCTCATCTTAAACCTTTCCTCCCACACTAACTTGCCTCTGGAGGGCACACTAGCCACTCACTAGCCATTTTAGCCAGCCCTCCCATAAGACTCAGTATACTGTGTGAAGCTGCCATCACTATGATGGTGTAGTTAAGTAATGGGACCTAAAGGAGTTTCTATGTCAACGATAGAAAGCTACTGCTAAGTCACACTTTAAAGCCAGGACACGGATATGTAGTACTATCTCTGCCACCGCCTTTATAACCTCAGAAGAGGCAGTTCCTCTCAAAGAGCCCCAGTTTCCATATCTGTAAAATGAGGATGTACTAACATGTCTTTTTTTTTATTTTGTAGAGACAGAATCTCACTTTATGGCCCTCTATAGAGTGCTATGGCATCACACAGCTCACAGCAACCTCCAACTCCTGGGCTTAGGCAATTCTCTTGCCTCAGCCTCCCGAGGAGCTGGGACTAGAGACGCCACCACAATGCCGGGCTATTTTTTTGTAGCAGTTTGACTAGGGCCGGGTTTGAACCCACCACCCTCGGTATATGGGGCTGGCACCCTACCCACTGAGCCACAGGCACTGCCCTATTTCAAACATATCTTGAAGGATACTCTCACTCTCTCTTTCTTTACATTCTTTTAATCCTACAAAGATAATTCATTCAAAAGTTTAGAGTCTGGCCAGGTGCAGTGGTTTACACTTGTAATCTTAGCACTCTGGGAGACCAAGGCAGGTGGACTACCCTGAGCTCATAGGTTCAAGGCCAGCCTGAGCAAGAGGGAGACCTCATCTCTAAAAATAGGCAAGTGTTGTGGCAGGTGTCTGTTGTCCCAGCTACCTGGGAGGCTGAGGCAGGCAAGAGAATTGTTTGAGCCCAAGACTTGAAGGTTACTGTGAGCTATAATACCAGGGCATTCTACTGAGGGTGACAAAGTGAGACTCTGTCTCAGAAAGAAAAAAGAATCTTTAGAGTCTGAGATTAATAAAAAAAATATATATATACACCATGCTTTACATGATTGTGCTCTTAAAAAGGCATACAAAATCAATTTATCCTTTTTGCCATTAATGGTAGCAACAATAATAGCCATCATTTATTAAATGGTAGGTACATGTCAGGCATATACTGCCTATTTGATCTTCACACCTATGAGGGTAGTTATCCTTGTTTACTATCTATAGTTGATGAAACTTAGGCACAAAGAGGTTAAAAACTCGCCCAAGGTTACAAAGTCAGTAAGTGATAAAACCACTGCAATACCAAAACGGGGACTCTTAAGCACTCTGCAAAATGTTTTATACTTTATCTTTGATCACCCTTTCTTTGAGTTCTAATATTTTCTGAGTTGTGCTCTGATATTCTGTTGTGGCAGATAATAAAGGACACATGGGGAGGGTTAAAAAATTAAGGTGGGCCAGATGTGGGGGCTAACACCTATAATCCCAGCACTTTGAGGGCTGAGGCAGGAGAACCACTTGAGGTCATGGCTTCAAGACCAGACTAGGCAGTATTGAGACCCTGTTACTACAAAAAATAAAAAATATGTTTGGCCCAGTGGCACACACCCGTAGTCCCAGCTACTCAACAGGTTGAAGCAGCAAGATTGCTTGAGCCCTGAAGTGTGAGGTTACAGTGAGCTGTGATGACACCAATGACTATTAGCCCCAGCAACAAAGAGAGATCCTATCTAAAAAAAAAAAAAATTAAGGTGACTGATTGGTAAACCAGAGAAACAGATCTGCACTTCACAGGTCTGTAACCACAGGTCAGGTTCACCTGTCAGTAATTCTTGAACTCACATTCCAAATGGCAGGGAAGGAAGCAGAACAGCATCACGATTGCAGTTCCACATCAAATCCCTGATCGCTGCCCTCACAATTATGGGAGACAATTTCTTTACTGAAATAACAGAGCAGGCAGGGCAACAGCCACTACTAATTTGGCAGTCTATACTCAAAAACTCCAGGAGCCCAAATCACACACAACTCAGCAAGAAACTACACTTCCCTGAGCTACCTCAGGGCCTCTACAGCCCAAACCCAACTCCAACAGACCTCTCAGCCTATGAGTCTGGTGAGTAAGTTCTGATTTCCACCTCAAGTGGCCCACAGATGTTTTCACCACTAAATTGCAATGTTTTGAAAGATACCATTTAAAAAAAATTATTGTAATTGGGGAAAATAAAAGCTCTCAAAAAATTTTTCACATTAATAAAACAAGAACAAACAAACAGAACAAAGTCCCTGGGTATTAAGTGAAGAATCATGATGCAAGATGGCAGACAGCAATCATTTCTGTAGTTTTCTTTAGAGACACCCCAAACCTTGCTCCTCTCCATTCTCTTTAGATGGGCTCTGTCATGCAACTCTATCTTCTGCTCTTTGAGGTCCAGCACAAGTCCCATTCACGTGTCCTCATGTATGTACCAAATTATAATTTGATGGGTAAGAATAGGGTTGCTGTGTTATATTAATGGGCTCAAGATAGCACCTAGGTTGTTTATTTCTTCACGGCAGACTGAAACTTACTGGCTCAAAAGCTGGCCAATATCAAATTTTAGATACCAAATTGTTTTAAACACAGCCCAAATAAGCGCGCATAAATATATATATTTTGTTGTTGTTGTTGTTGTTTTTGGCCATTTAGAGCCTGCCTACTCTGCATATCCTTCAAAATTATACCCTTAGAAACTGTTAGCACTTGCTGACCACAGAGTACACCCTGGGGCTATAAAGACCCCACTCCAGTGATTATCAGTGGAGATCTGTGACCTATAGGAACCGTGTGTGGTGCTAAGAAGCCTAAGACACACAAAGAAGCCTCCTCTATGATCGCTTGGGGGAGTTCCCTTGCCCTGCTCCCCTTTTGTATGGTAGTCCCTGTGCCTAAGCCTTTGGATGGTCTCACGGTGTGAGGGACCCCTGGCACCCATCAAGCAAACCTGTCAACCATCTCTCAAATAAAACTTGTTGCCAGAGCTTTCTTCCTGATGAGCCTCCAAATCCCTGAAACCCCCTACAAGATAAAATGTTAGGGCTATTGCTTCAGCTCCTAGCCTAGAATGTGGTGTGGCATGCGGTAAGTACTCAATCAATACTATCGAATCAATATATGGACACACTAGGGTTTTGACCCTTGCTCCATTACTTGCTTTACTTCTCTGATTTGGGGCAGGTTACTTTAACTTCTTTGGTTTTCCATCTGTACATTTAGTTATTAGTTGAGTTATGAGAAGTAACTGATCAATATATTTGTTAGTACACGACACATAGTAAGGACTAAGTTTTATAATTCTACATGAGTATGGATGTACATTTTTACTAATAAAATGTGATAGACTGCTTATGTCACCACATTTACATTTTATAAGCTGGACGAGCAGGCCTTCCTCAAAGCATTACCTATGGAAGAACATACTGGGAATAGAAATTTTAAATGGCATGGTCGCCAAGGTGATCCAGTAAGTTCAACAAAGCATTCTCTTCCAAAAAGACTAGAAGCTCTAAGAAGCCTTTTTTCCCTGTTCCTTCTACTTTCACACAAAATTCTAAACATTACCCCCAAATTCTCCTAAATAGTAAATGAATATGTCTTTTGGAGTGTTGGGCAAAATTTTGTGGGCACCTTTTACATTCACAGTTAAGAAGTAGGAGATGCCATTGCATACGACGATACTTCATAGATATGGTGGGCTGACAGCTCAGAGAATAATAGCGCACCTAACTAATAAGTTTATTATGATTATCATGCAGAAGCAGGACGTGGTCAAAAGACGCCTGCCCTGGGGTGGCAACAGTTTCTGTTTAGTGTCCTTTAAAAATACCACCTCCCATGGGGTAGGCCTACTACAAAGTTGCTAGTTATTCTAAGAAAGCCTGGTAGGAAAAAGTAAAAGAGTAACATATTTCAAAGAAAGCAGGTATTGGTAATAACATCCAGGAAGAAGAAAAATGAGGCAAAGGCAAAAAGAGAACACCCCAAAGTAATGAGCTCAGAGTATAAAATTCTCAAAGGCTAGTCTGCCAGACAATCTAACAAGAGGTACTAAAAGCCTTAGGCATAACCGTAGACCCAATTCCACTTCATGGAATGGATCCTAAGTTATATATATAAAAAGAACAAAATTAGCCTTCAGGATGCTCTACACAATGGGCCAAGAGGAAAAAAAAGAGAGACAAACTAAACTGGTTAAATTAGTTCCACACAATGAGTAATGTGTAGTCAACACTAAAAACAGTATGTATATTCACTGGCATGGAAAGATAGACTTGATATATTGGTGAGCAAAATAAGCAAGTAATAAAACAGAACATGTAGTATAAAGTCACTTTTTTTTTTTTTGCAATCTGTAATTCTCTATATTGACTTCCATAGTTCTGTATTTCCTACTTGGACTATCTGTGGTTATCCATGGCTGGTGGTATCATGGGTGATTTAGTCTCTGTAGCTTTTCTCCATTTCCTAATTTTTCATTCTTATTGCTATGGTATTAGCATAAAAAACAATTTTAAAACAGAAAAACATGTACTAAAAAAGTAGACCAAAGACAATGCAAAAGCCTGGGACAGTCTTCAAAGGTTGGCAAAAGACAAGAATAAGTGAAATAGTAGCTCTCGCCTGTAATCCCAGCACTCTGGGAGGCGGAGGTAGGTGGACTGCCTGAGCTCACAGGTTTAAGACCAGCCTGAGCTAGAGCAAGACCCCATCTCTAAAAAAAAACAGGCATTGTGGAGGGTGCCTATAGTCCCAGCTACTTGGGAGACTAAGGCAAGAGAATCACTTGAACCCAAGATTGAGGTTGCTATGAGCTATGACTCCAGGGTACTCTACTGGGTTTGATAGAGTGAGACTCTGTCTCAAAAAAAAAAAAAAAAAAAAAAAAAAGAATAAGCTAAATATTAAATATTTAAATGTTTGATACTTTTAGCTTATGTATGAGCAGAATAAGTAAAAGCCTATTGGTTAAGGCAAAATGATATAATGTTGTCAGATGAAAAAAGACAAGCCAACCTCCACCTGGCATCCACTTGACATCAGTCAGACCCAGTGCCCTCACAGGGACTGAGGAGGTGGTGGGAGAGTACCCAACTCCCCTGGATGAACTTGAGTCTCTGGGACCCAGAATCCTGACATAAGTCAATGACATTACTGCAAAATTGGTGCCAGGAATATTTGGAAAATCAGAGATCAGGTCAAGAGTTAGGAAATGGTATAAGTACCAACATCTATTGTGTTAAGAGTCAGATATAAAATCAAAATCTAGCAGCCTCTTCCTGGCTCTAAAGATGCATAAGAAATTTATTAACCTCTCTGAGCTTCAATTTTATAAAAGGAAAACAATAACATATAACTTCTAGAGTGTTGATGAGTGGTAAATGAGATTACACTTGAAAAATGCTTATTTAGATGCCAGGTACACAGAAGGCACTTAATAAATACCATGGTAGCTACATATGTATTTTATAAAAGGCTGGGTCTAGAAACTAGGCACCTGTATGCTTAGCTTTATTTTATTCCTTAGTTTTCCATTCACGATTTAAATTTAGGTTCTGAATTCACCAGTAAAGAGTAGGCCATCAAAAAGGCAGAACTAGGAAAAGGCTAAAAGAAGAACCTGAGACTTGTAAAGAGCCACATGACCTGGTTATCTAGGAAAGACTTCCTTCCCTTTACTAAGGCAGGGATTTTCCCTGAAGAGATGACAACAAATTAAAAAAAGTAAGTTACTTAGTTTTTCATACTGACTCACACGAACAAGCCAGGGATATGCGTTATGTCCCTAAAGTCTCTTATGATCTTTTGGGATGTTAGATTCAAGCTAGGAAGTGCTTGCACAAGTGGTAGAAAGGAGGGGTGAAAGTTAATGGTAAAGGAGCTCAGCTAAGAAACCTAAGTCTAGGAGTGCAAAGTACTTTCAGTAGATGAGAAAAGAAGAAAACAAATAAAACCCAAAGGCAACTGCTAGCTGTGCATAAAAATTCCTTATCATTCTTGCTTAAAAAGTATTAGTTTCCAAGTGAAAAGGAAATAAACTAAGCAATGCAAATTATAACCAAAGAGACATTTTTTCCCATTTTCTTTCATTTTGATATTATTTTCTAATCAGCTGTAAACAATATATATACATATATTTTGAGACAGAGCCTCAAGCTGTCGCTCTGGGTAGAGTACCATGGCATCACAGCTCACAGCAACCTCCAACTTCTGGGCTCAAGCAATTCTCCTGCCTCTGCCTCCCAAGGAGCTGGGATGACAGTTGCCCACCACAACACCCAGTTATTTTTTGGTTGCAGCCATCATTGTTGTTTGGTGGGCCCCAGGCTGGATTCAAACATGCCATCTCAGGTGTATGTGGCTGGTGCCTCAGCCACTTGAGCCACAGGCACCGAACCTACAAACAGTATTTTATCTTGAGGCTCATGGAAAGTGATTACAAGACAGGATCTGAGTCTTGGCTGTCATTGCCAATGTCACCTAGAGAAATTTATCTCTGCTTCAGTTTCCTCATTTGTAAAAAAAAAAAAAAAAAAAAAAAAAAAAATACTATTTCATAGGGTTGCTGTGAAGTCTAGATGGATTATAGATATACATATGCAACAAAGTTGGTGCACTATGTAAGTCTTTGTCGTTATTATTTCCTTAAATTCTATGTTGTCATATTACCAAGCAGAAGTAAATTAAAAAAAAAAAGACAGTGGAAGTGTATTTTAAAAAAAGATATATGCTGGGTGCTGTGGCTCACACCTGTAATGCTAGCACTCTGAAAGCCCAACGCGGGTAGATTTCGTGAGCTCAGGAGTTTGAGACCAGCCTAAGCAAGAGCAAGATCCCATCTATACTAAACAAACAAACAAACAAACAAACAAACAAAAACTAGCCAGGCATTATGGCTGGCACTTACTGTCCCAGCTACTCGGGAAGCCAAGGCAAGAGGGGTTGCTGTGAGCTATGACACCCCAGCACTCTACCCAGGGCACACAGTGAGACTGTCTAAATCAGTGGTTCTCAACCTTCCTAACGCGACCCTTTAATACAGTTCCTCACGTTGTGGTGCCCCCAACCATAAAATTATTTTTGTTGCTACTTTGTAACTGTAATTTTGCTACTGTTATGAATCATAATGTAAATATCTGATATGCAGAAAACCCATCAAGGGTTGCCACCCACAGCTTGAGAACCTCTGGTCTAAATAAATAAATAAGTAAATAAATAAACAAACAAAAAGATAAACTCCATTCCAGTGGGAAGAGTTTTACCTTTAGAGGTCTTAACTATTCCATGGGTATAGAAATGTCAGACCTAGTTTAATTGCTAAGATGACTGATAGCTATGCTGACCTTTGATTCTGGATTACATATTTTTTTCTATGTTGGGCTCAGGGTGAGATTTATACATGAAGATATCTGAGTACATATTAACAATTTTTTAACCTGTATTTATTATTTTCGGACATGTAATACATAGACTAAGCATAAAATTGAAATAGTAGAGAGGTTATAAGGAAAAAAACCTTCCTTTCCTTCCTCCCTGCTGCTGACCCTCCAGTTCCCCGACTCAGAGGTAATGCTGCAACCTGGTTTTCCTCTTTCCAAAAATGAAATATTATTTAAAATAAAATAAAGTATTAGCATACCCAACCTATTGATTATTGTCATGAGAAATGTTCTTTGGAGAAATATTTAAGTGAAAAAAACATATAAAATTATCTTTAAAGTATGGTTCCAATTTGGTTTAAAAATGCACATTAAAAACATGGAAGAAATATATGGCTGCTTCTCTGTTATAAGAGCAAGGTTGATCTTCTTTCCCTGCATCTATCAGTCTTTTAAAAAACTTTAAGGATGCTCTAAACTGAACACCCATATCATTACAAGAAAACTATTCTGATATCAAATACTTTCTTCTAATTATTATTAACACTGCCACCAAATCTGAAAACAATATGTGGCTTCAGAGTATCACTACACCTTAAAGGTTTTCCACCCCTCCCATTTCTAAAGTGGAAGTGAAGAAGAGATAGGAATTACAATAGTAAAATGACAAAGACTTGTGTGCTTTTACATAAGGACTTCACACATTTAATCATCAAATGATTGTTGTTCTTTTCAGAGTAATTACCTCGGGAGACCACACATTTATTTTTCAAAATACTTTTTCTGGAAAGACTTCATAGCCAGTTCACAAAGCCAAGCAAGCCAGTAACTTCAATCTTTACAATTACACAAAGTATAGAACCCAAGTTGTTTGCAAATAAGTATACCTGATATTGAAGCTAGGTCGCATATTAAGACAATATATTATAGAACTATAAAAACCAACTAGGACACACACACACACACACGATAGATTCTCACTAACAAAGTTGAGTAAAATATTTAGTATGACATAATTTAGATAAAGTAAAAAGTATGCAAAATAACACTATATTTTCAGGAATAAAAGAAAATGTACCCACTGGCTTCAAGGATTCATTCCCCTCAGCTCAGGCAGGAAGGCTGGGCAGTGGAGGTTATAGCTGACAAGATTCTGTGGGCCCTGGCCTGGTGTGTTGTGTAAAGGATCAAAGTTCTCCATTTCCCCTAAGCTAGGAAAGTAGGTACATGTTTGCTGACTCCCAGTGATTAAAAAATACTGCATATGGTGACAAAGGCCATCCCAGACTTTCTCACACAAAGCACAGAAGCTACTCTGCCTCTCCAAAACTGTCACAGGGTTAAAGACTAACCTCAACTTACCATCTCCAGTTCATCATCTGCTCTCTGGAGCTATTCAAAGTCCATACCTGCCATTTAGGTAAATGAAGAGAGGCTTTGCATTTGGCTATTTCTCCCTCAAAACTGGAAGTGAGAACACAGGGCATTCAGTGGTTGTGGCAAGTTCTACCAGTGAGTGCTGACATCTTGGTCCTAAGCAGTGATCCGAGCAGGACTTCCCTCACACACCCACCTTAGGCCAACGCCTAGGTAATCCCAGCACATAAAAACCTCAGGGAGCAACACTTTTGTGGTTTAAGTCAAAAGGCTATTTGAAGGCAATGTAGTGCTCTGATAGGAAAAAACAACAAGGAACTTACTGAGAGGTCAATAACTGTCTTGATGGCCTTTTCTTTTCTCTTTATGAAGTCATCATCCTACAAGACAAAACAAATTAAACAAATTCCTTGTGAAGATTAAAACTCTATTGGACTGCTTATAAACTGACTTCTAAATAATACTTTGCCTGGAAAAGTCTCAGTTTTTTAATAGACTGGAATATATTCTCTGGAAAAAGGCTAGGACCTCTAAGACAGCTCCAACATAAATCCCTACAGCCAGTAAGAAAAAGGAGGGCTGGCGCCCACAGCACAGTGGTTACAGCATCAGCCACAGGCACCAAGGCTGGCAGGTTGAGCCCGGCCCGGGCCAGCTAACCAACAATGACAACTGGAACAACAACAACAACAACAAAAAAAAATAGCCAGGCATTGTGGCAGGCACCTGTAGTCCCAACTAATTGGGAGGCTGAGGCAAGAGAATCACATAATCACAAACCCCCACAAGGGTTTGAGTTTGCTCTGAGCTGTGATGCCACAGCACTCTACCAAGGGTGACACTGTGAAACTATGTCTCAAAAAAAAAAAAAAAAAAAAAGGAAAAGAAAAAGGAGGGCCATAGTTTAGTGCTCCAGACAAGTGTTCTTCTCATTTCTTGTATGCACTGACACTTCAAGCAAATTACCAAACATCTAAGTCTTAGTTTCTCCTCCTACTAAACAGGGAAAACAACATCTATGTCAGGGGGCTACTGTGAATATTCAAGAATATAAGCCAGACGATGTGCTACAACTGGAAAGTAGTAAATATTCAATCATTATGAGCTATTATTATAGTTGCTGTAATTGTATTAAATTATTTCTATAAGGATATCCTAGGCAAGTGGTCATATATTCTTATTCTTGTAAATTGATAAAAGTTCTAGATCAAAGACCAAGGTTTGAAGGAAATGACAAAATTGTAGGGCTTTATACTCAGTAGCCATTTAAAGACCAGTTCTAATGAACCACAAAGCCTAGTTTCAATATTGGGACAGGAACAAGTAGGCCCAGAGATGCCATATAGGAAAGTGGGGGTATAAGGAAGCCTGAGCCTTTCCAAGACTCTCCTTCTTGGAGAGACTCTAAGTGTGCACTCAGGTTCTCAGTTGGAGAAGGAAATTAAAGCACAGTACTGACCTCAGGGAGACTGTAGGTTTTCTGGAACTGGGATATAGAATAGGAACGGATATAGTCACCCATTTCTTCTTTCGTTTCTATAGCTCGTTTCACCAGCCACTGGGGAAGAAAGTGAAAAGATGTGAGTTGATGGGGCAAAATTCTACCACAGTGAAGGCCAACTCAGTCATGGCACAACTGATTAACCCAAATTAGTATAGTTGAATATAGTATCACTAGGTGATAAGAAACTATCAAAGACATGTTATCTTATAGGAAAAGCAATCAGCCAGGTATCTGAGATACTAAGATCCAGCGAGACCTAGTGCTGAGTAGCAATGCAGAGCTTTAAAAGCCTTAGTTCATATCCTCAGGTCTCAGTTTTCCTCTTTGTAAAGACCAGAATGTCAGTGTTTTTTACTTTACAGAGCTAATGCGTGAGCAAATGAGATCACAAGTAGCAGAGTGCTTTATAAATATCTGATGCACAAAACAAATATAGCTACACCCCCAACCTCCTGGTCCCAGTAACGGATCTTAATGTAAATCTCTTTCCTGTGCTACCTGCAACACAGACCAGAGAAAGAACCACACAGAACACTAGTATAACTCCTCATTTGATGGATTAAAAAAAAGCCCAATACTCAATTTGAGATAGTACATGCTGAATACATAGCTGAAGGCACTAGGTTACCTTGATACTAACATTCCCTCTCTTAATCCTCAAATGTTATAAAGTAGATAGCACTGGCTAAGTCTTACAAAACCTAAAGCGCAGAGAGATCACATAATTTGCTTGTTGATCTGTAGCTAGCAAGCTGCAAAGCTAGATGTCATAATTTGGAGCCTCTACCCCATCAGGAGACTAGACAAACGAGCTTCATTACATGTTTCCTGGCTCTACTGGCTGATACTCAGAAGCAGCTCCTCTTCATTTCTCCTAACTTAAAACTCTAATTAATTGCCCTGCCCTCAAAAAACAACTCCCTGCAGAAGATCCAGCCATTCTGGGGTAGAAGTGTAAACTGTACACTCCTCCCTGGCTCTTCATTCATTCCCTTTACCCTTGAAGATCATAGAGGGGGATATCACTACCTCTCCAGAGCTGCTACATCTCAAAAACAGTTTAAGGATAGTAGTTGTGCTTCACCAAGAGCATAGCACACTTGGTGAGCCTAGGAGAGTAGACACACGGCATGTAACACAGTCCTGCATGGTGCTCCCATTGGGAAAGAAAGATACTTGTTCACAGAGTACAACCAGCTCAAGTAAAAGAAGTAGCTGCCCGGGTTGGGGGTGGGAGGGTGCAAATAACTATATGAGGAATATTTCTTTGTTGTTAGTGTTCCTCCATTCGGTTCTACCATTCTACCCCACCTGCAAACAATGACCTCAGCCACTGACTCAAATGTAGAAGCAGAGGCAGAAGATCAGACAGCATTCAGAACTAGTACAATCCTTCATCCATACTCCCACACCTACAGCTCAGAACAACTACTGGTCAAGTAAGGCAGTTGACTTATTGCTCACATCAATGTAGCTCTGCTTTCTTTTGAGTCAAAAGATTCAATTTCTGGCCTCTCATATCTGTTTCCTTTTCAGATGTGCCTCCATTAATCATAGATCTATTCTGAGTTACTACCTGGCTGGATCCTAGAGAATGTGATCAGGTAAGAAAGAGAATGCCTGCTGAGTCATAGGATTCCCTTAGAGAACAGAACTGACATGTCTGTTTTGCAGTTCCTGGCATGAAGGGCTGTGGAGGGCACCTCATACATAGTCAAGCTGGGCCACAGAGTGCCCCTAACACTCAAAAAAAATCAACCTTCACAGGGTTCAGATACCAGATGTGGAAAAATGATATGACTTAGAACCATGAGTAGCTGGAAGTTAGATTTGTTTTTTTCTTGTCTGGCATTCAGTGTTACTATAATTTAGCCATAATAGTGTGAACATGAGTAGTGAGCCTAGACTATCTCAAGACTCACTCAACCTAGGTCAATGGTTCCCAACTGCTGGTCCAAAATTATTCTCCTCTCTGGTGCCCAGAGAAACAGGAAAACACTATAAGCACATGGTGAGCTTTTCATAATACAAAATATATTTAATTTGAAAGACTGTGCTTTTTTCTTAGATTGGGAATTAAATGGCCATTCTTTTAGAAAATGATAGAGAAAGATAGCTGGTTTTAAAAATGTCCTTGCCTGGGCAACTACAGGTGACAATCCTAGATTAAGTTCCCTTTTTGCCTTAAAATTCTATATAGGTACACAAATTGAGAAATCTGGTAACCATTCACCTAGGCACTCCCATCCAGACAGGAACCCCTGCGACATTCCACTCATAATGAGAACATACAAAGACCCTCAAAATCCCCAAACTGACTACAGACAAGCAATTCCAATTCACCATCTTCTCATATCTAGATTAGATTTTTTTGCCCCCAAAGTTTTAACATAGGACTAAATGAGGTCTAATCCCTGAGACCCATGCTGTGGGGGCAAAGGTAACAACTTTGGAGTATTATGGTGTTGGTGGTTCCAGTAATTATCAACCCAGAACCCCAGTTTTCCACTTCCACAAAGAGGATCAAGTAGAATCCTCCTGCATTGGAGAAAGTCCAACAAGCATACAACACAAACCTAAGTTAAAGTCTTGGCTCCAAATTTACAAAGTTCATTTTAAAGATTTACAAATTTGAAGTCTAGTGCAGGGGAACAGTCAACATATATCAATAGCAGAAACAACTATGTAACACTTATAAGGTACTTACTTAAATATGCTAGTCTTTCATCTAAGTGCTTAAGACGTAACTGAGTTAATTCACATCCTACTAGGTAGGTGGCAATAATTATTTCTAATTAACAGATAAGAAGTTAAGTCATTTGCCCAAGGTCACATAGCTACAAAGTGGCAGAGCTAAGATTAGAACTCAGGAGGTCTCCAGAGTCTGTGCTCTTAACTCCTCTAATCTTTTTTTTTTTTTTTTTTGAGACAGAGTCTCAAGCTGTCACCATGGGTAGAGTGCTGTAGCATCACAGCTCACAGCAACCTCCAACTCCTGAGTTCAAGAGATTCTCCTGCCTCAGCCTCCCAAGTAGCTGGGACCACAGGCGCCTGCCACAACACCCGAATTTTTTTTTTCTGAGACAGAGCCTCAAGCTGTCCCCCTGGGTAGAGTGCTATAGCATCACAGCTCACAGAAACCTCCAACTCCTGGGCTCAAGCGAGTCTCATGCCTCCGCCTCCCAAGTAGCTGGGACCACAGGCGCCCACCACAACACCTGGCTATTTTTTTTTTTTTTTTTGGTTGCAGTCATCATTGTTGTTTGGCGGGCCAGGGCTGGATTTGAACCTGCCACCTTAGGTGTATGTGGCTGGCGCCTTAGCCACTTGAGCCACAGGCACTGAGCCCATACATAATCTTAACACAGAACTAGAAGGCTTCTTTAGGAAGGAATGTGCAGCTTCTTTCTCAGTAGATGCAAGAGGGGTGGAGTGTTTCACAGAGTTTAGACTGGAACCTTTTCTTGTTCGCTTACTAGTTCTCTGACCTTAAGCAAATAAATTATCCTGAGTCTCATTTTCTTCAAATGTAAGGAAATTACATCTCACTTTCCTCAAATGCAAGGGATTATAAAAGATGCTTCAAAGAACTCTATCAGGATCACAGGCGATTGGTTCCAGGCCTCCCCACCCCCCACCAGGATATCAAAATCCACAGATGTTCAGGTTCCTTATATAAAATGGCATAGTATTTGCATATAAACTACACACATCCTCCTGTATATTGTAAATTATCTCCAGATTACTTATAATATTTAATATAATGTAAATACTATATAAATAGTTGTTATACTGTACTTTTTAATTTGTATTATTTTTTATTGTTTTCTTTGTGTTTTTTCTTCCTGAACATTTTCAATCCATGATTGGTTGAATGCGTGAATATAGAACTATAGATACGGAGAGTGAACTGCTTGGAGGCTATACAGCACCCACTTAATCATAGAGCCTTAAGAAAAAGTCAGAGGCACAGAGAGGCCTCCCCTTAGTCACGTAGCCATAAAATAAGGACTAAATACCTGCAAATTGTAAGACATTCTGGTAGGTGCTAAAGACAAATTAGTGAGCAAGACAGTCATGTAACCTGCCCTCATACAGCTTACAGTCTACCGGCCCAGGCCGGTAGAAATAATCACACACAAACATAAGTGCTTACAAACTGTAGTAAGGAAGATTCCTGTGAAGGAAGGGAATATGGCCATATGGGTACATACAGCAAAGGAACTTACTGTAGATTAGGGGATGATGGAAGGCTTTCTTGAAGAGGCTTTCTGGACTTAGATCTTAAAGAATATGAACTAAGCAGCTAAGGAGAAAATGGACAAGGATTACAGCTAAGGAACCAGCAAAAGGCCCTGTGACAGGAAGAGAGTACAGGGAGATGAGAAAGTCAGAGGGGCTAGAATAAAAAGAAAAAGGAAAAGCAAGGAATGAAACCAAGCTTATAGGTCAGATAGAACCAAAGCATATAGGGCTATACAGTTCTATCTGTCTTTACCAAAAGGGCAATGAAAGCCACTGATGGGAACTATCAAAGATCATAATAGGTTACAATGTACAACTGGGGTATATGTAGTATTGGCAATCTTTGGAGGATGACAACAAGAAACACATCATGTTTGGCTGTACCAAATTCAGACCACACCCACTGAATTCAGGATCTAGGTCAGATGGACAAAGAGCCAGGCCCACTATAGGAATTCTGATATTCAGAAGATAAGAAACCACATAGAAGCTCTCACCTGTACAACAGGAAATATGTGAATAAAATCCATCCCCTGGATCTGGTGAGGCTCCAGCTGGTGTGGGCATTTCATTCTCGGTAGGACAGAGACAATTTTTTCTGATAGAGCTCTGTTCAGAAAAAGAACAAAGAGTAAAACACACTGAGTGGTTTTTACGGCATCTCTAAAGTCTGGTCAGTACCCCAGAAGAATCTGGGGATTCTCAATGCCAGGCCAGTGCCAGGCCATTGTAGACCACAACCAAGACTCTCCTGGCTGACTACAAAATAAAAAAAAAAGCACAAATTAGAAGTGTGCATTTACGGCCAAAGAACTACCTTCATCCTTTATTCTAAGATGTTGTTTTTCCTACTTTTTTGACAGTAGAATATTTGGTTTCTTTGTGAAGTAACAGTAATGTCAGAGGCAGTAGTTATTTTTTAACATCCTTAGATAGTAAAATAAAAAGTTTAGCATTCAGGCGGCACCTGTGGCTGAAAGGAGTAGGGCGCCGGCCCCATATGCCGGAGGTGGCGGGTTCAAATCCAGCCCCAGCCAAAAACTGAAAAAAAATAAAAGTTTCAGCATCCCACATTCTTTTATATTTCATTTTACTGACCTTCATTTTTAAAAAGTTTGTAAACTACTAGTTTACACATAAAAATATTCACTCCAAATATTATTCAGGCATCTGTGCTTGGTGCTCAGAATATTAAGATAAACCAGTGACCTTCTAAGTCCTTAAGCCTTTTGACTGAATCCAAATTTTACAGAATAAACCCTAGCCTTTTGACTGAATCCAAATTTTACAGAACAAATCCTAGATTTGTTTTTAAAATAAAATAAAAATAAACATAAAAGAAAAGGGGGCTGGGTAAAGTGGTTCATGCCTATAATCCCAACACTTGGGAGGCTGAGCTGGGTGGACTGCCTGGGCTCACAGGTTTGAGATCAACCTGAGCCAGAGTGAGACATCGTCTCTAAAAATAGCTGGGCGTTGTGGCGGGTGCCCGTAGTCCCAGCTACTCAAGAGGCTAAGGCAAGAGAATCACTTAAGCCCAGAGTTTGAGGTTGCTGTGGGCTATGATGCCACAACACTCTACTAACGGTGAGAAAATGAGACTTTGTCTCAAAATATATATGTATATATAATATATATACAAAAGAAAACAAAAATGTATTAATAAAAATTAAAAAAAATTATTAAAATAGCCACAGGTTACCCACCCCTGACAAGGTCTCATTTTGAAAATAAATTTGGAGTTCTCTATTCTGGTATAAAAATATTTTTAAAACAAATAGTATCTTTTACAGTTTTTGATACTCTAAAATCACTCATACACCTATAATCCCAGCTACTCAGGGATTTGAGGCAGGCAATGTGATCACTTGAGCCCAGGAGTTCAAGACCTGCCTAGGCAAAACAATGAGACCTTGTGTCCAAAAGAAAAAAAAAAAAAGAAAAACAGCCAATCCTATTATTTGGGGAAACTATGTCTCCTCATCCTTATTTCCAGAGAGAGTAGATATATTCTGCTTCTCATAAGGGAGGCACTGACCTGCCCACATTACCTTGTTTCAATCCTCCTCTTATGGAATGAGTGGGACTGGGAGAGGAGAAACTTGACTTTCTGAGGTCCCAGAGAGGTCTTCTACCTACATTAAAGAGGTAAGCATCTTCTCCTTGCTAGGAAGGTCCTCAGACTGGGTGAGACAGTTCTATGGCAGGAGTGACAGAGGGGTTTGGATGCAAGTCTGTTTTATCATGGCTTGAGGCTACCTTCTCTAATCAGCTGGTATTTGATCTCTAACTGTGTTATTCTTGTTTCTCACACTATCTTCATTGGACTAGATTCAAAAGAAGAGAAAGAGGTTATTTAGGTCTGCTAAACTCCAAAGCTATGGTATATAGCTCGGGGACCTTCAGAAATGGCCACAAGGCCATGCCTGGTGAGCTTCTGGCTCAATCTGTATGAACAGCTTAGGTTATATCCCTACCCAAGGACCTTTAAAAAAAAAAAAAAAACAACAGAGGGCGGGACACAATTATAAGAGAGACTTTACCTAACAAATGCAAATATTGTAACCTAATTTTTTATACCCTCAATAAACCTGAAACAATAAAATATAAAATTAAAAAATAATAAAATAAATATAAAATAAAAATAAAACTAGTGATAACCTGTATTTCTAACCAAGCTCTTGCAGAGAAAAAAAATAAAGAATAGCCAGTCACAACAGCTACTGTGGCCTTGTCTATAAGTACAAGACTATTTTTTAACAGGCCAAGGCCCCAGTTAACTTACTAAATGCTTCAGAAAAGAAAAAAAAGAAATAGTGTCTGATATCTGGAAAACAGCCTCACAAGGTGGAACCAAGATTAAAATTTCTGAGGACAATAGTTACATCCCACTGATAAGATCAAATGTCAAGACCAATATGTTAAGAGAAAAAATATGAGGAAGGGAATACTGATATCCTTTTTGCACACATTCCCTGAAAACAGGGAACATTCATCTCCTAGGAAGGATGCACCGGGAAGAATATCCTCCTCACCCTTCCTCCCCAGCAGAAGTAGAAGTAAAGAGTGATTTATCCAAAAGTCCTGAGAGGAAGAAAGAAATTGCCAAGTGGCACTTATCTGCTCCTGGGGCCCCTCCTTTCCGAGTAGGCTGTCTTTGGGACGCATGCACCTTTTCGGCCCTGAGTCGCCTGCCCTGGTGAAGCCTGTGATTGTCCAGGTCTTCTTGGGACTCAAATGAGGTAGTTTGGTAGGGCAGTACTAAAACCCATTTGGCAACATATCTAAGACCCTTTCTTTAGTAAGCTTTATTTTTTACTTTTATCTCCATCAAACTCCTATGCCTCGTTTTTACTCTCTTTGAAATTTGTAGGGGAGAAGATAAATGTGTAAGTAGCCCTGCTGCCCAAACTCCAACCTTAGCAAATGAAGATGAGTATTAACCTTGGTTCTGTAGTCTTGCTCAGTAGAGGTCTTAACTATCTACACACAGGGGCACATGATCCACATAGCCTTTCCTCTGGGTTACATTTTGGTTCATCAGGAGGAGAGCTCCCTCCTGTGGTTACAGATCCATCTGGTATTTGCAGGGTTACCAACTAACTGCCTTAGAACAGCTTAAAAAAAGAAGCCAGGACCTCCAACAAACCAACACCATCCAGTCTAATCCTCTGCTTTTATAAAGGTACTCCCTGGCCACCCCTCAGAGCTATCCTTCTCACCCAGTTCATAAGGCCCCGAGGGAAGCACATCTCGGGTCATCTGAGTTTATAACACTCTTGAATCCACCTCCTAGATATTACTGCCAAAAGTCAGTCTTGACAATCTCAGCAGTACATGGAAACAAGTGAAGATATTAACACTTCTGGGAGGTAGGGATATAGGAGAAAATATAGGTGGGTTGAGACAAGGAAAAAAAGTCAAAAATACTTTCTGAAATCTACTAGTCCCCATTCAGCTTCTCCCTGGAGCTCAGGGTGGATCCTCCAGATTTTCTAAAAATTAGAGAAAGTGACAATTGCAGCAGTCCCCTTTAGGTTTCCTAGCCTAAAATTTTAGCATGTCCAGTTGTGATTAGTCTCAATCCTTTAGTTAAGTGGGTTGGGTTTTTTTGAGACAAGGTTTCACCTGGGCTGAAGTATAGTAGTGTCATCATAGCTCACTATTATCTCAAAGTAATGAGTTCAAGCAATCTCTCGCCTTGGCCTCCCGAGTAGCTGGGACAACAGATGCATGTCACCACACCCAGCTAACTTTTCTATTTTTTGTAGAGATGAGGGTCTCACTTCTGCCCAGGCTGATCTCAGACTCCTGGGCCTCAAAGTGATCTTCTAGCCTTGGCTTCACAAAATGCTAGGATTCAGGCGTAAGCCATTGCACCTGGACGTCCTTTAGTTTTTAAGAGTGTTTATTTAGTACACTGTTTTCTCCTCCACTGCAAATAGTTTGAAAGACAGTAAATTAAACCTGGGTTTAAATTTCAGTGTCACTACAAACTCAGAATTAATATTTTTTGGGAAGTATAATGCTTCAGGAAAATGAATAAAGTCACGGAATCATAACAGATCTGAGCTCAGGAAATCTCTCTTCTTACAGAAAAGGGAACTGTGGCCCAAAGGAGCAGCTTTCTCAAGGTCACACAGTGGCCCACTGGCAGAGGTAGGAGCAGAACAAGGTATCCCAAATAGTGTGACGAAATGGCCACATCCCGGGTAAGCTACAAAAGACTAGGTAGGGTACCTTAAGGTGAGATCTCCAGCCAAGGAGCCCACGCTCCCTTTTCTCAATAGAAGACAAAGTGAGTCTCCGCCTTACATAGAAGCCAAGGGTAAGGAAAGATTCTTCTTTCCTCCTCCTATCAATTTCCACCCAAATTAGCTATCTCTGGAAACAGATAAACTAAGAAGTCACCAGAAAAAGCCTTAACATCAAACAACTCATATGCTAGCTATGGGACCTTGGCTTCTTTCAGTCTCAGTTTCACTTATAAAAGAGGGATAATGCCCGTAATAACAAAAATCAAAATAAAATACGTAAAGCATCTAGCACAACTTCTGGTACATAGCAGACATTTAAAAGTTAGTTCCCCTCCCCCCACCTTCAGGTTCTTCCAAGGAAAACTCTAATAACTTACATTTTTTGACCTATTGTAGAGTTTTCCTGAAAGAGCAAATCAACGTCTACATCAAAGTTGCAAGTGGTAATGCACCAAGTCATTCCTCCCACTACCTGTAAGACACAAAGAACATACTTGTTACCTTTTTCTAGTTTGGAAAGAGGGGAAGAAGTAGAAAGTAGGCATATTATATAGACTCAGTAAACACACAAAATTATGTATCTTGAAAGAGGTCCTTACCTCATCATCTACAATTCATCTACAACAGCACTGCTGCAAACCTGCATCTGCACTGGCCAATGCAGTAGCCGCCAGCCACACGTGACAGCAAGCACGTGAAATGTGGCTGGTATGACTGAGAAGCGGACTTTTATCATTAAATGAACGCATCACACATAAATCCTCTGTACAGTGAAGGAGACAGACATTAATTATGTGTTTTATAAATTAGACGTCTGGGCAGTAAGGCCAACATTCTGTTTCCATACATCTTATTTTTCTGATTTATTTAATTAAGAATCCCTGCTCTGCTTTTCCTATAGGATTTATGAGAAGTGATGAGATTAAAGCTAAAAACCCAATTTGAATCAAAATCCTTTTCAGACATAGCTTGACACAGTATACCCGGCTGTGTTTTAGTTTCTTTGAGATGTCCAATAAAATACAGATTTAGCTCGGTGTCTGTAACTCAGTGGTTAGGACACCGGCTACATACACTGAGACAGCCAGGTTCGAACCTGGCCCAGGCCTGCTAAACAACAACGATAACTGCAACAACAACAGCAACAACAACAACAAAAATACCTGGGCACTGCAGTGGGCACCTATAGTCCCAGCTACTTGGGAGGCTGAGGCAAGAGAATCTCTTAAACCCAAGAGTTTGAGGTTGCGGTGAGCCTCTGTACTCTACCAAGGGCAACATAATGAGACTTTGCCTCAAAAAATAAATAAATAAATAAATAAAATAAAATAAAAAATAAAATAAAGGGCGGCACCTGTGGCTCAAAGGAGTAGGGTGCCGGCCCCATATACTGGAGGTGGCAGGTTCAAACCTGGCCCCGGCAAAAATAAATAAATAAAATAAAAATAAAAATACAGATTCCAGGGTCCCAGCCCAGATCTAACTAACCAGAATTTCAATGAGTGAGGTTTAAGACAACTGTATTAAAAAACAACCCAGGGTGATTCAGTTCTGCCCAGCCAGGACTGTGACCCCTGGAGCAGCAGAAGCTTTCGTGGCCTACCCTGATTCAGATACCTCCTTTCTGTGCACAGTACACCATGGCACTTGCTGCATCAGTCTTTTTATTCTATGCATATTGGTTTACTTGTCCACTGTCTGTACTTTACAGAAGGTGGGCTCTGATCACAGTGCCTTTGTTTTATCTCTGTATCATCAACACCTATTACCATGCTTTAGACATAATAATTATTTAAAGTTCTTCTGAACCACAAGACTGTCCCATAGTGATTTCTCCTTCCTCCTAAATCAGATCACTTACTGTATCTGGTAACTGTGAGCACACAGACTTGGGATAGCTCATTATTAACTAAGATTATTTTATCTCAGGTAAGCCTTATAATCTCAACTAAACTGTAAATTCTTTGAAGGAAGGAAATATTTCTTTTGCTTTGCACTTCTTAAAGCTCTGTGCACAGAAAAGAAATTCGAGGCATGTTTATTGATATATCATTAAAGGCAGTGCCTGGGATTACAAATGACATAGGTTCTATAGGTTTGGTCTTAAATGGAATTTGTATATAAGTTGGAAGAGGTACCTTTACTTATTACCTGTAATAGCCCCCATTAATAAGTGTGAGTTGTATATAAGTTGGGTGTTTATAAATCAGGGACTTGGGGACTGCCTATACGAAAAGAAAATTTGAATATTTCCATAATAAATCTGAATAATAAATGGAAATATCAACATGTAATCTCTGTCTCCTTTCTTTGCCATGATAAACCATGTTATCCTGAAAAAAGAAAAATAGTCTAATGGTTAGAAAAACTTCCTCTTACCTTGTCAAAAGGTGACAAGCCTTTAATTCTTGCCCTGAAATACCCAGCTGCAACCAAGAGTTCCAGAATTTCAGTCAACTTGACATTTTGTTCTTCATCTTCTCTTGTTTCCACCTATAACAGAAAGGTAACAGTTTGGCTGGTAAAAGTTACCTTGAATAAAGGGACATCAATCCTCTGATGCTACAATCTCATGGCCAGGGAGCAGGTAACATTGGCTATATCACTGCACCAGATTGTCTGTGAAAATTCAGCAAGCATTACACAGAAGCATGTGGACAGTGTTGCCAGAGTCACAAAGACAAGTCCAAGTTGGCAATAAGCTGTTTAGTGTCACAGCTGGGGGAGAAGACAAACATAATTAATACAGACTACTTATTCATGCTGAAGACACCCAGGGAAAAGAAAGATTAGAGAACAATACCTTCTTTTTCTCTAACATGTGGCTTACTTTAACTGTGAAGTTTACAGGTTTTCCTTTTTTTTTTTTTTTTTTTTTTACTTGTATATCTTGCTCCCCTGCATAGACAGCCTTCTTGATTAGATAAGAAGTTCCTTATAAACAAGAACAAGGTTTTTTATTTGGTGTTTAAAAAAAGTTCAGGCTGGGTGTGGTGATTCACTCCTGTAATCCCAGCATTCTGGGAGACCAAGGCGGGTGGATTGCCTGAGCTCATAGGTTTGAGACCAGCCTGAGCAAGAGCAAGACCCCCTCTCTAAAAATAGCCAGGCATTGTGGTTGCCTGTAGTCCCAGCTACTTGAGAGGCTGATGGGGTACAAGAGGATCTTTTAAGCCCAAGAGTTTGAGGTTGCTGTGAGCTATGACACCATGACACTCATACTGAGAGTGACAAAGTAAGATTCTGTCTCAAAAAAAAAAAAAATTTTAGACTTATCTAGGTCCCGGAAGTTACTGACAAGAGGAGTATCAACAAAGAAGGGAATCCATGTATGTATTCCTCTCTACACTTCCCTTTTGATATCTGAAGCAAATACACGGTAAGCTTTTAATTTAGATAGAGTAAAGAGTGATTACTGCCACATAATAGGATTGCCTTAAAAATAATAAATTCATTTGATACATGTAAATCGGCATTTGATTTAAAATTTTTAATTTATATCCTCCTTTTACATTAAGTGTTTATATACTACTTAAATCCATCTAAATATTCTAATACGTTTGTATTCGTTTACTTTCATAAACTATCTTTCCTCTCTCCCACTACTGCAGAAAATCAAAAATCACCAAGTACAGTGGCTCATACCTATAAGCACAGCACTTTCACAGGCTGAGGCAGGAGGATCACTTGAGGCTAGGAATCTGAGACTAGCTTGGGCTACACAGCAAGACCCCATCACCCATCACTATTTTTATTTAAAAATTAGCTGGGTGTGGTGGCAAGTGCTGCTAGTCTCAGATACTTAGGAGGCTGAGACAAGATTATCACTTGAGCCCACGAATTCAAGGTTACAGTGAGCTATGGATGTACAATCTAGCTAAGCATTGCTCATTCCTAATTCTTCACTCATCACATCACCTACCTTTTCTTGATGTTCTCTAATAATCAAGAAATCATCCTTAAATTCTAGCTGCTACTTGATGCCTTCCCTTACAAATCCAGCCTGAAATGTCATTCCTCTGTCTTTCTAGTTTACTTACAGTCTATGCCATTCACACAATTTAAGTACCAACCTCTTTTGAGTGACATGCCTGATGTTATGCACATGACTGTCTTTTCATGACTGAACTACTGGTAGCTTTAGGAAGACCTATATACTATACACTTTTATTTACTCCTCTATAACAAAACAGCATTAAGTTCAAAAGACATAATTACTAAATACAGAATGACCTACTAACCAGCAGTTCCCAGCCTTTATGGTACCAGGGACCTGTGGAAGACAATTTTTCTACAAAACTGGGGCTGAGGGTTGAGTAGGAGGTGAGACAGGAAATAAAGTTCAGATGGTGATGCTCTGTGGCCTGGTTCCTAACAGTTCACCATTGCCCAGTACTGGTCCATAGCCCAGGGTTGCAGACCACAGTACTAATCCTTACATAAAGTATATGACCTAAACCAGTCATGTATTAACAAAATGTTTTCATAGTCATGACCTTGAAAATGGAAAAAACTTTATTTTGAAGTCTAAACTTCCAGAAAAGGGAATTTAAATGTTAAAATATAGTTTAATATGTAATTATTGAAGTGACCAATAATCCCCTGCAATGGAGCAGGAGTGGCACAAGGGAGATGACAGCATTGAGCTACCACTTATTTTACAACCCCCCTGGTCTAGCCTAACAAGGATCCTGAAGATTAACATTCACTAGTTCCTGGAGGATATACAAAAATTAAAAATTAATATTAATTATTCATATCTTTCTTCTGCAAAAGATCTGGATGGCTGGAAAATATCTACAAGTGAAAAGACTCAAAGAAAAAAGATGACAAAGAGCACTTATGGTTCAAGAAGAGAGAGCAGAAAATGAGGTAATATAAGTATTTTCCTAAAGCTCTAAAACTCCTGGAGTGTAAAACAGGAACACTTTATTTGTTCAATGATCATTTACCACAAAAACATCATTTATCACAAACACATTTCCAAGAAGAGAACAATATATCACAGGAGGATCATCTCTTCCTCAACACCTGTCCTGTGGGCACCCACTGGCCACCTGACTGCAGATGATGCATGGCCCATGCTTCTCATTCACTTGCCCCCAGAATGGAGAAGTGCACTTTTGCAAAATAACCTGTGAAGTAACTTGTTGGCACAAGATACTAAATGGGACCATTTGTCTTCAAATTGACTTCGCAGATGAACAATGAAACAAAGTAGAAAAGGCCACTAGTTAACACACAGGGTATGAAAGAACATCCTCCCTTGAAGCTATAAAAAGCCACCAGGCTGGTTAACACATTCAGTCATTAAAACTAAAATTCTGATAAAGATGAATGACTATGAGCTCTTAAACCAAGCCCAATAAATTTTCATTTGCCCTGCATGCACTGTAATGCATGTAAGCTGGAAGGCAGGGCCGAGTCTAGCTAGCTAGCTAGCTAGCTTTCTGTCTTTCACATACACACAAGAAAGGGTTAAAGAAATGAAGTCAATGAATTAACTGGTCTAGTGACAGCTTGATAACACAGACTATCCATATTTATATTTACTGGTCTTTGAAATAAATGATAATAATTTGATCATACTTGAACCTTTTAGTTGCTAGGAAAGAGCTTGGGCTCCCGGATAACAATGACAAATCAGACCTGGCCTCCTAGCAGTGAAAAGTTAAGCAAAAGACACATAGGAGCAGAATGCTTTTTATTTTAGAAAGACTCCCACTGATGGTACTTTGGGGGCACTGAGTTGGAAGGATTCAAGATAGAACTGGGAGACCAAAAAGGAGTCTACAGCAAAAGTCCAGGCAAAAACTTGATGAGAGCCTAGAATAAAGTGGCAAAAAATAAAACTTCAACTATCACAGAACAGAGCCTCTTCTTCACATTCCTGGGTCCCAACAAAGCAATATGCATGTAAGATTTCACCTGATACAAGGGTTCTGAGGACATTATATTCATTAGGTTTTCTTCAAATGACAAAATGGACTTGCATTTTGGTAGCACTCACTGACAGATAAGTCTTTCCTTCCATCACTATATCCCCAATTCTGGACTCAGAACACAGTGATCTCTCAATTAGCGGGTACTCATGGATGAAAGAATTGAGGGTCTGGGAAGAGGTAGGTAAGTATGAAGGGAACACTTATTATGTATGTCAAGGAAGCAGTCCCTTTGCCACAATGCCTGCAAGATAACCTTAGAATGGAGGTCCAGGTGCAGCATTGATTCCATTTCTCTGTAGAATTAGGTAAACTAGATTAGCTTTTGAGTAAATCAACTCAAAGGGAATGCAGGTGCAAACCACCTAGCTAAGAAATACCTGCAGTCAAAGAAAATGAATGCACTTCTTTACTTCTAGTCAACATGGAAATCCAGAAACCACTGACTATCCTGTGCCCAACACCAAGCAAGTTCTTAATAACACCTCTGGAAAGTCACCCGCTATCTTCAGGAGCAGCAATATTTCCGCCCAGAGCTCGGTCCCTGGCCACACAGCACCCCTGGAGAGTGTGTCCTCACCCCGAATACCACAGAAGACTGACCTAGCCAGATACTACCCCAGAGCACACGGCTCCCAAACTTCCTCCCGCCGCCCAGGACCGGGGAAATGCCGGGAAAGCGACATTGCCTCCGGACCCCAAAACAAGCGAAGCTGGCCACCGGATCCTGTGGGCCCTGCGAGGCGGTGGTAGACGCCCCAAGGTCACTGCCCTTTGCACAACCCGAGCAGGGACCGTCCGGCGCGCGCGTCTCGTGACTGCTGCGCTCAGCAGCTTCTGGCCTTCGGGGCTAGCCCTTGGGAGCCCGGGGTAAGGGAGACTGCCCAGGACAGTGGGAGAGGTGAACCCACTCCGCGGCGCGGGTGCTGCATCAGGGTAGGTGTCGGACTCAGAAGACCACCTCTACCCCAAGGGACCCGGGAGCTGCTGAAGTTAGTCCCTACCCAACCGCTGCCCCTCGTCCAAGCAGAGACACCTACTCTTCCCACCCCCCGCGATCAGGGACAGGGTTTCCCCACGGTGGCCACACCTGAGGAAGGGGGCGGGGCGGCCCAAACACACCTAGGGCCCGGCTCTGCCTGCCGCCCCGTGGGCTCGGCCCTTTCCCCTCAGGAACCCCGACGTGTCAGGGAAGGAGGGCTTCTTACCTCCGGGAGACTCTGACCCTCTGGCCCCTTGGGCAACCCCATGATCTGACCAGGCTGACGTGCAACAGCAGCAAAGCCCGCGAAGCGTCCGGAGGAAGCTGTCCCCACCACCAAGCTGCTACCGGGGTGGAGTGCAAAGCGGAAACTTCCTCTGCCGCCGCCGCCGCCGCCACAGCCTCCAGCCGGGAGCGCCGCGGCCCGGCGGAGCATGCGCGCTGGGGCGGAAGCGCGGCGCAACTGCGCCTGCGCGAGGGCAGGCCAAGGAGAGGCTGGGCGGGCCGGGGCGGAGATAACTTGTTCTGTTCTGCTGCGAGCCCGTAGTTATGCTGGATTTTTCTCCAAGGCGCTTATTGTAAGGGTTATTTCTCAGTGTTGGGGTCATTTTCCATTCTGCCTCTTTTTTCTGCCTCTCACGGGCTTGGGCTGCTCCGAGTGGGACCGGTCTTCTCCGCGAGCTGGACTTGGGAAGTCCCCTCGCTCGTGGGTCAGAGTCGAAGCACAGATGAGCTTCAAGATTCCGAATCCGGACCCGGTTCTAGCCTTTATTAATGCACACTTGGGCAGACTACTAGGTATATGGACCAGGAACGGAGCCCCCAGAGGGATTCTTCACGCCCGCTGCCCTCCTCAGCGTCCTAGCCTTTGACATCTTGTTCCCAGAAAGCTTCGCTTGGGACAATGTCCCCCACCCCACCCCCTTCACGGTTTCTGGGTCTTTTTGAAGAAAAAAACATCTCTGAAAATGTGAACTCCTGAGCTCACGTAATTTGAGCTGTCAGGTCACTTACATGATGTACCCCTAGTCTGTCCCAGAGGATGGCTGTTCTACCATATAAAGGGATCTCCCTCACACTCGCTTCATAATGGCTTCCCAGCTTTGTTTGTTTTAAGCGATGGAGATGACTTAAGTGAAAGCTTTTGCTCTAGAAAAGATCCTTCTGTCTATAGAAGGTGCTCCTAATTTTTTTAAACTGCACAGAGCTTTACCAACACCCTGTATGTATGTGGTGTGGGAGAGTGTGAGACTTTTAGCTCCTTGAATCAGAGTTTTTGTGTTCAGTGTTTTCATGCTCTCTGCATCCCTAACATCTTAAAAAGTTATGTATGCAGTTAATGTTCATCCTTGAAGAATTTTTTTTTTGCACCTTTTGTTCTCCTGGAGTTGATTCTGACAGAACGGGGATTTGTCTGAATGCTATGTGATATTCTAATTGCAAGACTCTTAAGAGCAGTGGGTCTCAACCTTCCTAATGCCGCAGCCCTTTAATACAATTCCTGTGGATCGAGACCCATAGTCTGAGAACCACTGCTTAAGAGCCTCACAGATACTTTACAATTCCTAGGGAAAGGGATACCTTAATAGTTCCCCTAGGGTCACCTTTATCCTGGGTGAAGTTTTCTATAAAGCCTCAATCATTCTGTCTCCAGGCTTCTCCCAGTCCTACTCCAGTTTCTTGCTATGACCAAGAAGAGGAATTGTACAATCCTAAAGGAGGAAAGGACCTTATAAGGCATCTATGCAACAATGGATAGTCAGAAAAGTAGAATAACACAGATTGGGCCACACAACACATCAGAGGCAGTGCTAGAACCAGAGTCCAAATTTCTCATTCACAAGGTCATCTATCCAGCCTTCCAGCCATTTAACAAACATTACTGAGTTCCTTCTATGTCAGTGGCCTTCAAACTTGGCTGCACATTGGAATCATCTGTATTCTACCCTCAGCAGGCTAGAGACAGGCATGATCATTGGATTTTTTTGGTTTTGAATATATTGTTTTATATACAAAAAAAATAGTGAAAAAGTAGTTAACAGTGATGTCATTACTATAGATTACGGTAGCATACAAAATTCATAAATAAACTAAGAGTCCTTAGGCTGAGTTCTTTCTAAAAATTCTTTTTCTTTTTTTCTTTTTTTTTTTTTTTGAGACAGAGTCTTACTTTCTTGCCCCTGATAAAGTGCCTTGGTGTCATAGCTCACAGCAACCCCAAAACTTGGGCTTAAATGATCCCCTTGCCTCAGCCTCCCAAGTATGTGGGACTACAGACACCCACCGCAATGCCCAGCTATTTTTTAGAGACAGGGTCTTGCTCTTGCTCAGGCTGGTCTCAAACTCTTATGCAATCCACCCACTTTGGCCTCCCAAAGTGCTGGGATTACAGGCGTGAGCCACTACACCTGGCACTTCCTAAAAATTCTTAATGACTTGCTGATCTATTCTCAAACAGTAGAATTGGACAATGAACTAGCCCATGTTTAGCATGTCGTATTTCTGTAGTAAAAAAATGGACTTCTTCTGGACTGAAGATAAAACAACCCAGCATATATATACATGCACACAAACACACACAGATGAGTTCTTTTACTTTATTTTTCTGAACAAATGATAGTTTTATTAAAGAATTCCAATAGCTTCTATATTTTTTACAACCACACTTTTTTTTTTTTTTGAGACACAGTCTCACTTTATTGCCCTTGGTAGAGTGTCATGGCATCACACAGCTCACAGAAACCTCCAACTCCTGGGCTTAGGCGATTCTCTTGCCTCAGCCTCCTGAGTAGCTGGGACTACAGGCACCCACCACAAAGCCTGGCTATTTTTTGTTGTTGTTGTTGTTGCAGTTCGGCTGGGCCTGGGTCTGAACCTACCACCCTCGGTATATGGGGCTGGCGCCCTACTCACAGAACCATAGGCACTGCCCCTACAACCACACTTTGTTAGCTACAATTAAAAGGATTTGACAAGGACCCAACTACAGAGAATTAAGTAAAGATGCTTGAGAATATCTGTTACATTCTTTATCTCCTGAAGAAAATGCTATTTAACAGTTTTTGGTAATGCAATTTAATAATTAAGCATTTCTTATTTTGGAAGGGGTAACATGAGGAATTGTTAAACCTTCACTGGTGATTCAAATGAGCAGCCAATTTGAGAAGAATTTCTCTGCACCCAAAATTGTTCTTGGTGCTTCAGATACTGAAGTCAACAAACTAGACAAGATAATTACAGAAATAAAACATGTAAATTAATGAGGTAATATCTAATATTAATTTCTATTAATAATAGAAATAAATGCTATTAAAGCCTGAGTGCATTTGCTCAGAGTGCTTGTAATCAATTCTAGCACTCTGGGAGGCTGAGGCAGGTGGATTCCTTGAGCTCAGGAGTTCAAGACCAGCCTGAGCAAGAGTGAGATCCTGTCTCTACTTGAAAACAGAAAAACTGGGTGGCACCTGTGGCTCAAAGGAGTAGGATGCTGGCCCCATATGCTGGAGGTGGCGGGTTCAAACCCAGCCCTGGCCAAAAACTGCAAAAAAAAAAAAAAAGTAATAACAGAAGAACTAGCCAGCCATAGTGGCTAATATCTGTAGTCCCAGTTCACTTGGGAGACTGAGGAAAGAGTATTGTTTGAGCCTTAGAGTTTGAGGTTGCTGTGATCTATGATGCCCCAGCCCTCCACCCAGGGTGATAGAGTGAGACTCTGTCTCAAAAAAAAAGTGCTATTAAGGAAAAAAGTGCAATGTGATAGGGAATAATAGCTGGAGTCAGACTCTTTTAGATCAAGGGGTTAGGAAGAAGCCCTCCAGTGACATTGGAGGGGAGACCTAAATCCCAAGGATGTGCCATGAGACAACCTCAGGGAAAAGTATTCTCAGGACAAGTAGCGTCCGACGTGTTCTGATAGCTTTCCTTGGCCGCTCCAGACCTGCTCTTAGCCCCCTTTCCTTGCTTGCTTCTCTGAGTGTATAAAGCTGACCAATAAGGGCTTCATCAGCCCTTCATCAGGGGCCTAGAGTATGAAGATCTGCTGTCTAAGTACTGGATAAAGAGGGGGTGTGTCTGGTGTGCCCTGGGATTTGGGGATCTGAGTTATGGGGCCTAGGGAATAGGATTTATATAGTAATTTGGAAAAACATATCAAGAACTTTAAAAATATCCTTGGATATGATACTTCCATTTTTAGGGATTATGTGTAAAGATTTTCATCACAGTTACTAATGAAAGATAAACCTGTAAGCCATGTAAATAGCCCATAATAAGGGACTAGTCAAGTACATTATAGTGTGTCTATTTGGTGCAAAGTTCTGTTCCCAGTTAAAAAAAAGTGCACTTTACCAGGCCATGAAAGACAATAGTGAACAATGAGGCTATATCAACATTAAAAATGTCTGTCTTTCAAAAAAATCATTAAGACACTTAAAAGGTAAACTGGAAAAATGTTCATTACCCAGAGCAAGAGTCCATACAAATGAGGGAAGAAAATTTAAGAGAAAAATAAGCATAATACTTGAGTAGAAATTTCGTTGAAAAAATTGCTACTAAACATACTAAAAACACATTTTCAGCACCATTAAAAAAAGTTAAAATGAGGTGGGAGTTTGGGAAATAATATTACAAGGACATTAAACAATGCCAGTAGCACTCCCTGGTCATTAAGCTTTTTCAACAGTTCTAGAGGGCAATTTGGCAAAGTTATTTTTTTTACCAAATACCCATTCTGTTCCTTCTGCGTACACAGGGTCCTCAGCAGAGGTGGGAGAAGTGACTCAACAAGAATTTGGAGTTTTCAGTGATTTAGCTGGGAGGTTGTCTTAGTCTGTTCAGGCTGCTATAAGAAAATACCATAAAATGGGTGGCTTATAAACAGAAATTTATTTTTGACAGTTCTGGAGGCTGGGAAGTCCAAGGTCAAGGCACTGGAAGACTTAGTGTTTGGTGTGGGCCCACTTCTCCTAGAAGTCTTGCTTCTCACCGCAACCTTATTTGGTGGAAGGGGTGAGCACCCTCTTCCTAGCCTTTTTTGCAAGAACATTAATATCATTCATGAGGATAGCACCCTGGTCACCCCCGACCCCCAAAGGTCCTAATATCATACCTTGGGAGTTAGGATTTCAATATACGGATTTTGAGGTGGCCCAAACACTCGGACCATAGCAGCACCATTTAGCACCCAGCTGTTACACATGCCAAATTTCTTGCATTGAACTTGGGTCGTAAGAACTTCTTCAACCCGAGGAATGCAGGCAAATAAAAGACTGTGCCAGTTTTGGGTATGGTGTTGAGGACTGTTTTGTGTTCCTTTCATGTTTTATGCTCCTGACATCAACTAGGAGAACACACAAGTGGCAACTGTTGCCTGCACCTGGCCCTTGAATGAGACCCATCAGTAAGAAAGAGCAAACCTGAGCCCCAAGCCCAGCTGAACCCCAGACCAAAGAGAGGGATATCAGTATTTGTTGTGAACACTGAGATTTGCAGGTGGTTTGTTAAGTATCATTATTATGCATAACCTAATACACTTCACAAGCAAGAATTGTCCCTCCAAATGTCATGAGCATGCCTGAACCTCCATCTGAAACACACTGGATACAGAAAAGTAATGAAACTGAGCTGTGGGATGAACACACACGATCAACAAATCATCACGTCACAAATGTCACTATGGTATGTTGAAATAAGTGCCTTTAATGACAAGTTGAAAGGTGGGATCAAAAAGAGGAACAAGAGGATTGATTTTGAGCAGGAAGTCAGTGAAAATTTCTCCAGGGACATCACATTTAAGACCTAAGTAGGAGGGAGTTTGACACAGAGAGGGGGAAGTGCTCCCAGCTGAGTGATGTGAGTATACAGGGCACCTGGAGAGGAGCTCCCTGTGCCAGAGGGGCTGGAGTGCAAGCAAGAGGTGCCACCTGGAGGGGGCTGGCTCACATAGGACCTTAGGGGCTGCTTTGAATTCTACCTAAATACAACAAGAGCCATGGAAAAGTTTTTTGCTGGTTTGTGTAAACCCAAATTTGTTTTGTAAATATATTAGTCCTTCCATTAATGTGATTCAGCCGTTGGTCCGTAGAAAAGGATCTGGACTTTGAAGAAACACTAATGGCAAGATTGTTCTCATAAAATTCCTATTACTGGTCATGTTAAGGGGTGAGGGTTAACAACAACACCTGAAATATTCCCTTACACTGTCTAGAAGTTGCAGGAAACCAAACCAAGACCCAGGAAATTCACTTTGAAATAGACTACATTTATATAACATTATCCTTGGAATTATAGTTCTATCAAACTTCCATGTGAAACAAAATAAGAGAAAATTTAAAGATTACTTTAAAAGAGAGACAAAAAATGCTATTTTCTGGATTAATTTGAGAGACTTCCTAAGTAGCATAAAAACACACTATAATTTCACTATCTTGAAACCAAATAAAATGAAAACAATTTCCTAAGATTTATACATGTACTAATGTGGGTATAGAAAGGAAAAATTAAAGTCTTTTCACACAGTATACTTATACTCAGGGTCACTTAACACTGAGAAATAAAAATAAAATCCTAAGCACCCCCCCAACTGAATGGACCCCAGAGAAACCTTAACAATTGAATTCCTGGCTATGACAGGAGAGGAGGTGAACACACCTTGTTATATACCCTCCCTCACTAACAGCCATTAGACTTTCTTTCTTAAGGGTTAAGCAGAAACCAGCCCTTTCAAGTCTTGCTGGATTCCCCTCTCTTTTTGCAACTTTGACAAAAGTGACCAGCATTCCCTCTTGATTAGCTATTACTGACCATGGACTGTTTCTGGCCAGTTTACAGAACACAGGATGACTCTATGCCTTCTGTTTCACCTCTTTATGTACAGAGCCTAATTTGAATGCATTTAAAAAATTAAGTCTCCTCAGCAAAGTGAACATGGGATGTTATGTAACATACATGCTTGTGTATTATGTATGTATGTTCCCCCTTCATTAATATTCATAATTCCTCCTATAACCTGTTAAATATAAATACTTAGCCAACTTCTTTGACATAATTTTTTATTCTACTCTTCCCCCCTCAAAGTGCTGGCCTTTGGTCTCTGCCAGGGGTTATACTTCCCAGTCCACACATTGGCCAGCCTGCGGCCCACAACCCTTTAATTTATAAGGTCTTCTCCAAATTTATGAACCTTGGGATTCTTTACTGACAGCACTTCTGACACCAGATGTGTGGGTTCCCCCCTACACACACCAACCAAGAAATCCTATAGCACACACCAGTGAGGTGTCCAGTTGTTCAACTCAATTCTGACACAACCTATCTGGAGATAGCTACAGTTTAAGGGCTCTGTCCTATTAGATTGCCCCCCACTTTAGATGCAATTGCAGCCTTGTGATTTTGACCTACCAGCTACATGACAGGGTTCCCGTGACTCCCTTTTGGAGTTTGATTAATCTGCTGGAGCAGCTCGCAGAACTCAGAGAAGCATTTACTTACATTTACTGGTTTATGATAAACAATGTTAGAAAGAATACAAAGGAAACTCCAGATGGAAGATACACAGTATGAGGAAAGGAGGGCCACAGTGCTTCTTTGCCCTTTCCAGGCACACTAATTCTCCAGAAACCACCACTGTGAAAGCACATGTAGTGAGAATAAGATGGAGTCATTCAGGCTAGGGCTGAGGTGCCCCAGCTGGTCTGGTTGGTTTAGGTCCTACATGACCTTCTCTCATTCTTGTTGTTTTGTAAATTCAGCTTTAGCTTAAAAGCATGTATCTTGAGTAGTTTAGGGCAATTGATTTAGGAGATTAACTTTTGAATTGGAATGTTGTTTTAGGTCTTGGGTGATGCTAATTATTGTTTATTATGGGTCATGGGTTATGCCAATTATTGTTATTTAAGATAAAGATTAACATGGTTTTTACTTAGAACTTTCATCTATAAAACTGATTTACATCAGGGAGTGAGGGAAGAAGATCAACTATATATTTCACAATATGGTGGATTTATAAAATGTCATCCAGTGTCAAATGTCACCATTCTCCAGAATCACAGGCTTTCTCACAAAGTTTGGAGGACCTATCCCCACCCCTGAATATTAGCTGATGGCAACAGGCATCTGGCCCCTCTTCATCTGGTAACAACTATATTCAGCTACCTAGAAGTCCTCTGAACCCTATTCTTTTAAATTTTTATGGATGCCTCATTACATAGGCATTATGATTAAATCATTGGCTACTGGTGATCAACTCAACCCCCAGGCCTCTATTCCCTGCCCAGAGAGCACAGGAGTAGGGCCGTAAGTCCCAACCTCTAATCATTCTTTGTTCTTTCTGGTAACCAGCCCCTATCCTAAAACAACCTGGGAGCTACTAAGCCACCAATCATCTCATTCGAATACAAAAGATATTCTTATTGCTCCAAAGATTCCAAGATTTTAGAAGATTTACATCAGGTAGGAGGGAAGAAGATCAACTATATATTTCACAATATGGTGTATTTATAAAATATCATCCTAAGAAATTACACATTTCTTGGCAATGACAAAATAATAATTTCAGTGTTTCTGGATTATGTTATTGAATTCATTAACAACCAAAATATGCACTCTACCTATTAATATAACAACAGGGAAGTCATTAATTTATCAGATTGGCAATTAAATAATCAAAAATAATAAAATATCATTCTAAAAATTATAATACCTGGCTTGGTGCCCATAGCACAGTGGTTACCGCGTCAGCCACATACACTGAGGGTGGTGGGTTGGATCCTGGCCTGGGCCTGCTAAACAACAATAACAACTACAACAAAAAATAGCCAGGCATTGTGGTGGGCACCAGTAGTCCAAGTTACTTGGGGGGCTGAGGCAAAAGAATCGCTTAAGCCCAAGAGTTTGAGGTTGCTGTGAGCTGTGAAGCCATAGCACTCTACCAAGGGCAACATAGTGAGACTCTATGAAAAAAAAAAAGGAAACAAAAATTAAAAGAAAAAAATTATAATAGCAGTATACTTTTATTTGAACCACTGTACTGCCATTTAATTGCAATAAAATTAAGAGTAAGAGAAAACAAAATTACATTGGTAATGCCAAAGACAAAATTATAACGAATTTGGTTTAAAACCTCAACAGGCTTTATTTTACAATGGGGCAACACTTCGTTTTGCAGTTTGTTTTTTTTTTTTTTGGCCAGGGCCAGGTTTGAGCCTGCCACCTCTGGCATTTGGGGCTAACACCCTACTCCTTTGAGCCATAGCCATCACCCAGCAACACTTCGTTTTGTAAAAGAGAACAGGTATTCCAATGAGAGGAACAGAGGAGGTGGGCTTTAGAGCAGTGGTTCTCAACCTTTCTAATGCCACAGCCCTTTAATACAGTTCCTGTGGGTCATGACCCACAGGTTGAGAACTGCTGCTTTTAGAGGCAGAAAACAGGCTAAAGAAAACAGAGATAAAAAATAAAAAGTGGATTGGTCATTTCAAATTTACTTTCTTCGTAAAGCAGGGACAGGGAGACAGAGCAGTAGAAAGATGACCTCAGGCTACCCTTTGTTGTAAGAGTTAGAACAGAGGAAACTTCATTATCATGCCAACTGAAAAATGAAACTGGCCTCTTTGGGAAGTTACCATTGTTTGGGGGGCCAGTCTCAACGCGTTATTCATAGGTTATGAAGTCCTCATGATCATGCACTACTTTTTGCCATTCTAGCCACAAAGAGATCATTTGACAGGTGGCCATATGCCAACATTTAAAACTTTTTGAGAGGATACAGTATACCAGGGAGACTGCTGTTATGAACATCAGGAAGATATTACTAACAGTTTGCAATATGCTCCTCTGCCGGGGTCTCCAGGAGCCTAACCAACTAAAATCCAATAGCTCAAAGGGTACGTCAGAGGAGGAATCTATACATTTTAGTCAAATAGTCTATTTTTAATTTTTTGCAACTGAATCTCTACAACACATCATGTATTAATATTTATCTACGTTCAACAAGAAGTGTCAACAATTGCACAGATCCCTCCCTGTTCAGTGAGTAGGTAGCAAGTCCGTCATCTAACACCCAGAGATGGAGATTGGTTACATGAAAGAGGAGAGTGCTAACTCTACAAAAGAGACCAATTTGAACAAACACTTGCATCAGTACATTGCTAAAGGTACCCACTAGGTCCATTAAAGGATCTCTTTGGTCCTGTAATGATTTGGGTTTAGTATGACAGATTCAAGATTCCATCAAGTCATCCAGAAAAACTACTTATTGTGAAACTGGGTATATTATCCTGCCAAGTGAAATACGTAGGAATGAACAAGAACAAATTAGGAAGGGTAAGAGTGTTATTATGATAGGGAGTCTTGTGATAAAGGTCCACAGCATGAAGATAACAACTTCTCACTCTGGTTTATGGTTGAATAACTTTGGTTGTGGCATCAGGTGTTCTGGTAAATCTTCATGTGGTCCACACATCACACAGGAGTCTTCACCCTTGAAGTTTATACTGAGTTGTCTAGCATAGCAGTTTTTGTTCTTATTTGGAGAATTGTACCCAGATATTGAAGGAAACTAGAAGAACTCAGTATCCACCCAATCTACAGGTAGATAATAAAAACTTGAAAACAATAGACAGGGCTACAGTCTAATGCATAACAGGTGTACTGTAGATTTCTTCTGATAAATAATTTTTCTCTTTATTGCCATTTCTACCAAAGATGATGTTTCCATCAAAGATAATCATAGGCAACACAAATTTGTTTGTAAAATTGATTTAGTCTCAAACTTGGCTTTATCATTTACACAAATACAGCAAGAATAACCATATAGGCTTCTGTTAAATTTGCTTTGCCAAAAATTTTGATAAGAAATCTTGGCTTGGGCTTTTTTTTTTTAATTTTAGATTATCATGAGGACACATATAATTAGGCTACATTGTAAGGTAAGGTCCAGAGTTGTAGTTGAGTCTTTTTACCCTGGAGGTGTGCCCTATACCCCTACATTGTAGCCAGTAGGTATGAGCTTATGGCGTACCCTTACCCCCTCCTCACTTTTTGAATTTAATTAATTGTATTTTTCTATTGTGTGGGCTTATTGTTGTTCATCTACTAGTTTCAAATTATTATTGAGTATATGGGATGTTTGTTTTTCCATTCTTGAGATACTTTACCAAGGGGAGAATGTTCTTCAACTCCATTCAGGTAAATACAAAAGAAGTAAAGTCTCTATCTTTTTGGGGGGCTGAACAGTATTTCATGATATACATATAACACAGTTTATTAATCCATTCATGAGTTAATGGGCACTTGGGTTGTTTCCACATCTTTGCGATTGTGAATTGAGCTTCCATCAAGTCATCCAGAAAAACTACTGATTGTGAAACTGGGTATATTATCCTGCCAAGTGAAATAGGTAGGAATGAACAGTTGAGTGTAAATGGCATTGTGATGAAATGATTTTTTCCCTTCTGTGTAGATTCCTAGTAATGGGATTGCAGGATCAAATGGGAGTTCTACTTTTAGCTCTTTGAGGGTTCTCCATACTTCTTTCGAAAATGGTTGTATTAGTTTGCAATCCCACTAGCAGTGCATTAAGTGTTCCCTGCTCTCTACACCCACACCAGCATCTGCAGCTTTGGGACTTTGTGATGTGGGCTATTCTCCCTGGGGTTAGGTGATATTTTAAGGGGGTTTTTGATTTGTGTTTATCTGATGATTTGGGATGATAAGCATTCTTACATGTGTTTTTTGGCCATTTGTTTGTCTTCTTGGGAAATCTTCTGCTCAGATTGGACTTTTAAAAACCTTTGACACTAGGAAATCAAACCAAGGCAGACATCAGACTTTACCCCTTAAAGCCAGGCATTTTATGCACATTTTCAAATATATCATTCTGGTCAAAGCTATGATAATGTAACCAGTGTTTCTAATTGTATCCTGTTAAAGAGAACAGATTCTTCTTAAACTTATGCAAATAACCATGTTGTCATAAACAAAAATAAGAATACTTCAATTATCTCCTGAAGTTTGGAGGGATTAAGTATGGAGGAAAAACAAATGTTTCATCTTTGTTTACAAAAGTACCCATTAGCAAATTGCTATAAGGTATAGAAGGCTTAAAAGAAAAGAAAATGTCCTTAAATCTGGAAAACAAAACCTCAAAAGGACCAATTTTTTTCTTTTTAATTTCAGAATAATATTAGGGTACAAATGATTAGGTTACAAATCATCATGATTAGGGTACAAATGATTTTGGTTTCTAAGTTAAAGTTCAAATTGTAGCTGAGCCCCTCATTTAGGGCTGTATACCTTTACATTGTGTACTTAGGGGAGACTTTACCAACCCACCCACTTCCTTCTCCCCTTTCCCTTTTCCTTCCTTCTCCCTCCCTCACTTGAATATACTTGTGTGTTTTTTTCTTATGGGTGTGTAGTTGTTTTTCTATTCCTTTCATAATAGTATTGAGTATGCTGGATACTTGCTTTTGAATCTTGTGAAACTTTACTAAGAAAGATGTGAGAATCAGCAATTTTTTAATTAAAAAAAGCCATAAAAACCTATAATTATTTTTTGTCAATTCTTTCAGTCCCATGTAATTCTTGCTCTGTTTGATCTTAGTTAACAATTCCTTAAACACATCAATTTTTCATTAAATTCTAGAAGAAGATTACCCAGTCCAGTGATATCTCAAAAAAAAAATCTCCAATTTATCAGAAACCTGTACTTGTCAGAATTCTTTTCATCCTTTTCATGAACCCCCTTGAAGATACCACACTCTAGGATTATAGTTACTTGTGAAAAGCTTTCACAAAGGCCTCAAAATAAAGCAATTAACTATGGGCAAGAAAACTTAAAATAGGCATGGTTAAAAATGTGATGAGATTCCACAATGAGGCAAATAACAAGGAAATCTGGTCATTTCTCCTATATCTAACATCTTAACATAATATATGTAACAGAAATTATGACTAACATTATATTTCTAGAAATTCTGAAACCACCCTTTATAAAATTAATAAAAGTCCATAAAGTGGGATCTGAGGTAGGGGAAGTTTACATTTCTTTATAGAACAAGCCATCTTCCCTCGCTTGCTTTTCTATAACTGCTTACCACTCTACTCAGGAGTCAGGAGCTGATGGTCATAAAGACTCCTAGTGCTCTTCCTTGCTCCTATAGATAAAATATCACCCTTGCAAAGCTTAAGGCTAGTTTTTGAGCTATCTTTCGGGTCCTGCATTCTGGCAAAATGGCTAACCCACCCAGACCAGTGGCCCATACCAAGGAAGTGACTCAAATGGTCTTACAACTCCCACCTAAGAACTGACTTAGCAGAAAGGACACTTTCTAAACCCCTCTGGCTCTGCCCCAACCTAGCCAACTCGCTCCCCCAATTGCTTGGTTTATTGCCTGCCAAACTGTCTTTAAAAACTCAGGTTTCTCTCAAATTCTTGAGAAGAGAGAGTTAAGAACTTCCTTCCATCTTCTCACATGGTGCCTACAATGCTGAACTTTCTCTGCTATAACCTCTGCTGTTTCAGGGTAATGGTTTCCTCTCAAGCATCAGGCAATGAATCTAGAAAGGCTGTAGCAATCTCTCATCTTATTTTGGAACACGTATTTATAACATACATACAAATATAACTCAAAGAAGGTCAAGCATTTCTTATTGACAATGTTTCTCAAATAATTGAACATCAAATAATGGTTTAATTAACTCTTTGACTTCCAGGAACTCTTCTGGAATGTCTGAGAGATAGTTTGAGGTTAAAAAAAATTCTTAATTTTAGGATTATATTTTGGGAAGTTTGTCAAAAATAACTGCCCAAAACAGATCCCAAAATATAGGGTCACAGGTCACTGTGAAATGATATGATAGTCCTTCCTTTAATCAAAGTGATAATTAAAAGACTTTAATAAAAGTTACATATTTGTAGGGAAAAAACTCAACTCTTTAATTTCATTTTCTTACATAACCAAAAAAGCTAATAAAAACAGAATGTAGTCTAGGAAATCATCATATAAAACACAAAATCTCTCTCTACCTTCCTGCTTTTTATTTTCTTTTTAAATTCATGTTTGGAATGACATTTAAATCACTTAAATTAGACAAAATCATCCCCCCCAAAGGCCATATTCCCAGCCCTTATAACTTCCTTTACCAAAATACATCTCACTATCCTTCTACATGTGGCATACAGAATTGTTTCCCTTATTTCTAGTAGTTTTAATTACATATATTAATTAGAATTTGTAATTTTTAGCAATTGTGAACCAGAGTTATACAGACTAGAATCATTTACTAATTCCTGGAATTATGTGTGCCCCAAAAGTACAATTTTTCATTATAGAACAGGAAATATTTACAAGCAAACCTAAATATATTTTGAGCTTCTATAAAATTTAAGAAGCCAAAAATAAACTTGAACTTATGTTCAACCATTAATGTTGTATTTTATCTTACTTAGAAATGACTCAGGGTAGGCACAGTGGCTCACATCTGTAATCTTAGCACTTTGGGAGTTTGAGGTGAGAGGACTGTTTAAGCACAGGAGTTAAAGACCAGCCTGAGCAAGAAAAATTAGCTGGGCATCATGGGATATACCTGTAGTCCCAGCTACTCAGGAGACTGAGGCAGGAGGATGGCTTACGCCCAGGAGTTTTAGGTTGCTGTGAGCCTTTATGACATGACAGCACTCTATTCGGCACTCTACCCAGGTCAACAGAGTAAGGCTCTGTTTCTTAAAAACAAAACAAACAACAACAAAAAAACCTCAGAAATTTCTACTACTTAATCATAACATAACTTCAAGTTGAAATTATTGAACAGGATTTTTAAAATGACGAAGTTATTTCCTTGTTAACCACTTTTACAGCATGTAAATGTTAGGCAGTTGGCACCTATCAGTCTTTGCTAATGATATGAACTTATTCTAGAAAACTCCAGTGATTCTGCCAAAAGATTCATGGAATTGATGAATTGTAAATAAATTTAGCAGAGTCTCAGGATACAAAATCAATGTACACAAATCAACTGCTGCATTCTTACATACTAACAACAGTCAAATTAAGAATCAAATTACTCCATACCTTTCACAATAGCAACAAGGAAAATAAAATACCTAGAAATATATTTGAAAAAGGAGGTTAAAGACCTCTACAGGGAAAACTATGAGTTACTGCAGAAGTAAATTGCAGAGGATATAAACAAATGGAAAAATATATCATGCTTATAGATTGACAAAATAAGCATTGTTAAAATGTATATATTACCCAAAGTAATCTATTGATTCAATAAAATCACCATTAAAATGCCAATATCATTTTCACAGATCTATAAAAAATAATTCTACACTGTGTATGGAACCAGAAAAGAGCCAAATTGCCAACAACCTTAAGCAAAATGACATATAAGGAAGTATCACATTACTAGAATTCAAGCTATACTATAAAGCTATAGTAACCAAAACAAAATGGCACTGGCAATAGAAATAGACCAACGGATCAGAACAGAAAACTCAGATATGAAACCATCCTCATATTGCCATCTGATCTTTGATAAAGCAGACAACATACACTGGGGGAAAGAATCCCTATTTAACACATGGTGCTAGGGAAATTGTATAACCACATGTAGAAGACTGAAACAGGGTCTAGAGCTCTCACTACTCAAATTAATTCACAATGTATAACAGGTTTACAGCTAAGGCATGAAACCATAAAAATTCTAGAAAAAAAATGTTGCAAAGACTCTTCTAGACATTGGCCTAGGAAAAGAATTTATGAATAAGACCTCAAAGGCAATCACAGAAACAACAAAAATTAACAAAAGGGATTTGATT